>CAUYPK010133504.1:0-35222 GCA_963574355.1 Loris lydekkerianus | reverse complement strand
AATGGAAGAAAAAGTATCCAATGTACTCAGCCCTACTATGAAGCTAAATTATAGCTTTCACATGAAGGCTATAACCCAACTATAGCACAAGACTATGAGGAAAGGGCCAAGGAAGGGGAAGGGAGAGGGGAGGTTAGGGTGAAGGGAGGGTAATGGGTAGGGCCACACCTACGGTACATCTTAGAATGGGTACAGGTGAAACTTACTAAAGGTAGAATACAAATGTCTACATACAATAACTAAGAAAATGCCATGAAGGCTACGTTGAACAGTTTGATGAGAATATTTCAGATTGTATATGAAACCAGCACATTGTACCCCTGGATTGCGCTGATGTACACAGCTATGATTTAACAATAAAAAAAAAAAAGAAAAGAAAAGAAAAGAAAAACAAAGAAGAGGGGACTCTTCTCTCTCTCACCTGTGGAATAGAGGGCAAGGATGAGATGAAACGCAAAGAGATACTGGGAGTAAGGGCTAGAATATCAATAAAATACAGATACTTTAAAACAGTGGTTCTCAACCTTCCTAATGTCAACAATCCTTTAATACAGTTCCTCATGTTGTGGTGACCTCCAACCATAAAATTATTTTCATTGCTACTTCATAATTGTAATTTTGCTACTGTTATGAATTGTAATATAAATATCTGATATGCAGGATGTATTTAGGCCACCCCTGTGAAAGGGTCGTTCGACCCCCAAAGGAGTCGCAATCCACAGGTTGAGAACCACTGCTTTAAAATATGACCATAAATTCTCTGGCACTCCTAATTCAAGAAGTGGAGCCTAAATCCTTTACCCCTGAGAGTGTGCTGGACTTAGTGATTCACTTCTAATAAATAGAATATGGCGGAAGTGAGGCTGTATGATTTTTAAGACTAAGTCATTGAAGGCATTTCACAAAAAGACTATTAATAAATGAGTTCATGGCTGGGCGAAGTGGCTCATCCCTATAATCCTAGCTCTATGCAAGGCCAAAGTGGGAGGATACCTTGAGCTCTAGAGTTCAAGACCAGCCTAAGCAAGAGCAAGATCCATCACTACAGAAAATAGAAAAATTAGCCAGACATCATGGTGGGCACCTGTGGTCCCAGTTATTCAGGAGGGTGAAGCAGGAGGATTGCTTGAACCTAGGAGTCTGAGGTTTCTATAAGTTAAGCTGATGCCATAGCACTGTAGCTTGAACAACAGAATGAACCTTTGTCTTAAAAATAAAATAAAATAAAATAAAATAAAATATGAGCTCAGCAAGTTTGCAGTATATAAGATCAATTTATAAAAATCAGCTGTATTTCTCTATAATAGCAATGAACAATCAGAAGATGAAACTGAGAATATAATACTATTTCTAATCACATAAAAAGAACTAAATACTTAGAAATATATTTAACAAAGGAAGTAAAATATTTGTACACTGAAAACTATAAAACATTAACTGAAGGACATCAAAGAAGACCTAAAGAAATGGGAAGACAGCTCGTGTTCCTGCATTGGTAGATTTAATATTTGTTAAGATGGAAATATTCTCCAAATTGATCTACAGATTTAATGAAAATCCCTATTAAAATCCAATCTGGTATTTTTACAGAATAGACAATATGATCATAAAATTCATGTGGAAATGTAAGGGACCTATATGAACCAAAACAATTTTGAAAAGAAAGAACAGAGTGGGAGAACTCATCCTAATTTCAAAAGTTGCTATGCAGGGCGGTGCCTGTGGCTCAAAGGAGTAGGACACTGACCCCATATACCAGAGGTGGTGGGTTCAAACCCAGCCCTGGGCAAAAATTGCAAAAAAAAAAAAAAAAAAAAAAAGTTGCTGTGCAGGTATAGTTATCAAGACTGGTGGCTACTAGCATAAGGAAGACATATAAATCAGTGGAATAGAATTGCAAGTCTAGAAATAAACCCATATACTTAAAGGTCAATTAACTTTTTGATAAGAGCACAAAACAATTCATTGGGGGAAGAGTAGAGTCTTTTCATTTTCAACAAATTGTATAAGAACAACTGAATCACCACATGCAAAAAAATGAAGTTGAACTCATACCTCATACTATGTACAAAAAATAACTCAAAATGGATCAAAGACCTCCACGTAAGAGCAAAAACTATAAAACTTTTAGAAGAAAACACAGAGGGCAATGCCTATGGCTCAGCAGGTAGGTCGCTGGCCCCACATACGGAGGGTGGTAGGTTTGAATCTGGCCCCAGTGTTGTGGCATGCGCTGTAGTCCCAGCTACTCAGGAAGCTGAGGCAAGAAAATCTCCTAAACCCAGGAGTTGGAGGTTGCTATGAACTGGGATGCCACGGCACTCTACCAAGGGCGATAAAGTGAGACTCTCTCTAAAAAAGAAATAAAAAAGAAAGAAAACACGGAGAAATATCTTCATGACATTGGATTGACAAAGAATTCTTAAATATGAAGGCAAAAACATGAGCAACAAAAGAAAAATTAGTAAACTGGAACTTCATCAAAATTTAAAAATTTTTGCTTCAAGGGACATTATCAAGAAAGTGAAAAAAATATATTTGCACACTATATACAAGTATTTGTTAACAAATTTGTACCTAGAATATTTAAGAGCTATTAAATAATAAATGACTCAATAATAGAAAGACAACCCAATTCAAAAATGGGCAAAGGATTTAAATAGACATTTCTCCAAAGAAGATATACAAGTGGCCAATAAGCATATGCAAAGATGCTCAACAATCATTATTTGTTAGAAAAAGAAAAATACAAATCAAAGCCACAATGATATACTACTTCCCACCAGGATGGTATTAATCAAAAAGACAGTAACAAGTGTTGGCAAGGATACAGAGAGATTGGAACAAACCTTGATACATTGCTGGCCAGACTGTAAATGGTACTGACACTTTGAAAAACAGTTTTGCCATTCCTCAAAAAGTTAAACATAGAATGGCCATATGCAGCTTAATTCCACTCATAGGTATATACCCAAGAGAATTGAAAACATTGGTCCACATAAAAACTTGAACTCAAATAAATGTTCATAGTAGCATTATTCATAGTATCCAAAAAGTGAAAACAACCCACATGTTCATGAATTAATGAATGAATAATCAAAATGTGTTCTATCCACATAGTGAAATATCATTTGTCCATAGAAAGGAATGAAATACTGACATGCTACATCATGGATGAACCTTGACAACACAGTAAGTGAGAGAATCTATTATTTAGCAGTAATGGTTGTATAACCTCATGAATATATATATATACTTTTTTTTTTTGAGACAGAGTATCACTATGTTGCCCTTGGTAGAGTGCTGTGGTGTCACAGCTCACAGCAATCTCAAACTCTTGGGTTTAAGCTATTCTCTTGCCTCAGCCTCCCAAATAGCTGGGACTACAGGTGCCCGCCACAACACCTGGCTTATTTTTGGTTGTAGTTGTCATTGTTGTTTGGCAGGCCCAGGCTGGGTTCAAACCTGCCAGCTCTGGTATATGTGGCTGGCACCCTAGCTGCTGAGCTACAGGCACTGAGCCAACCTTGTGAATATATTTAAAAACAGTGAATTGTACCCTTTAAAGGGGTTAAATTTTATGATATGTAAATTATGTATCATTTATTTATTTATTTATTTATTTATTTATTTATTTGAGACAGAGTGTTATTTTGTCACCCTTGGTAGAGTGTTGTGGCATCCTAGCTCACAGCAACCTCGAAATCTTGGGCTCAAGTGATCCATTTGCCTCAGCCTCCAGAGTAGCTGGGACTATAAGCACCCACCACAATGCCTGGCTATTTTTAGAGACAGGGTCTTGCTCTTGCTTAGGCTGGTCTCAAACCTGTGAGCTCAGGCAATCCACCCACCTTGGCCTCCCAGAGTTCTAGGATTACAGATATGGGCTACTGCTCCCAGCCTAATATATCAATTTTTTAAATGGAAGGAAAAACCCAAAGGAACCAAAACCTACTAGCAGCCATATGAATGAACTACCTAAGTGTATCCTCCAACCATAGACAAGCCTTCAGCTGACTCCAATCTCATGAGGGACCCTGGGCCAGAACCACTCAGCTAAGCTACTGTCAAATTCTCAGCCCACAGAAACTGTGAAATAATGAATGTCTGTTGTTTTAGGCAGCTAAGTTTTAGAGTAATTTGTTATGCAACAATAGATAACTAAAACTTCTAATTAGGAATAGCAGTCAAGCATTCTTAAAGAATTTGTTGAAAACTCACTCTCTCAGGTGTGTACTAGCATCTGGTACTCACTGGTAAGTAAAAGTAGCTACAGTTTCTGCCCTTATATAGCTTAAAATATAAGACATGATAAACAGTAACTAAATAAATACACAAATATGTCATTACAAACTATTACAGGTAACAAAAGGAAAGTATAGGTTGTCATAAGAACATATAATAGGAAAACCTCAGATCCTAATTTGTATTCTTATTCCAGAAGGTATTATTCAAAGTCTCTCAATTTTCTAGTTCATCTGTCTTCCATCACTCAAGAGAGTCAGGGAGAAAATACTGAATAGTCCTAGACCTGTACTACTGCTGCTGCCCATTGCACACATAAGACACCTGCACGCTCACCCCACTACTGCATCCAGAAGAGTCCATTCCACAGTATGTGGGGTAGGTTTCCACGTATCAAAGAGCCATCAAGCAGCCACCACCCAGCTGGCGACCAGTACACAGAGGAACTACAGGCAGCTCACAGCAGCAGTCAGTCATCCTGATGTGCACCAGATACACCAGGACTTACACTGATCAGCACCAAGCACAGGAGAGAGCAGGTAACCTTTTTGTACATAATGTTAAATCTACCAGTGCTGGAAAGTGGCTACTGGAGGCCCCATGGAGTCACAAATGCCAATAAGCCCTGGTGTTCTCTCTCCAATGACATCCATCTGTGTGGAATCACCTTGCCTTTCACCCTTTCCAGATAAACCCTAGTTTCTATTTCTTCATGCCATACACATGTTTACAACAACTGAAATACATAGTGGAATAAGTAGTAGAAAGAGCATGACCTTCCCTAGCAACGTGATCACTACAAAACTGGATCGCAATGGAAAGTTCTGAAAAAGTTATGGAATCTTATCTCCAACCTCAAGGGAACTCCACAAAACATCTGAATTTATACCTGAAAGGAAGTCCCAGAACAAACCCTTTGAGGAAAGACATTTCCCATTCCTCTTTCCCATATGGCACTCACACACACCTGTAGGCAAATTTCTTGGGACCTTTACCATAAATCACAGGTACACACACGTACACACACATGCATGCACACATACATTTGTTCCAGACACATGTACGTTTGTCCCAGACGCACATAAATTTCATCTCATCTCCATCACCTGAAATTTATAGTTTTCTATGCCTACCTCAATATCCACTTTTACTCTACTCAGATTCGTTAACACTTAGAACCCTCTCCTGATTTTCTTAGAACTCGGATATAGGCGTAAGGAAACAATCAACTTCCTTAATAAAATAAAATTCACAAAGGTTGTGACTAACAGGGACTTCCTTAATAAAATAAAATTCACAAAGGTTGTGACTAAGGGGGACCCACATAGACAGGATGAATTGGTCCACAAATACTTAACCCATCTCCAATTTCTTACCATCTTTCATTAATTCTTTTGTCATCCCAACTCCAGCCTTGAGAGGTACTAAGATTTCTTTAGCCGGAGACAGCAAGAGTAGACACTAGAACTTGCCATTAATTCTCTATAATAGATTTCTTAGGTTTGAATAATGTTTAAAATTTTAAAAACCCTTAAATCCTACTGTTCATCTACATTATTTTTATCATGTTACTTTAAAATGAGCAAATACTTATAAAACTAGGTATAAATTTCCCATACATCTAGCTCTTAAATTACTTTAAAACTCAAGCAATGTTGCAAATAAAAACAAATATAAAACCACTATAGTTGAAACTGAAAACATCAAATGATGGATGATATTTTGCTGGAACTAAATTACTAATGTTGGGTTTAATAGAATTGCTATTTGTATATCTGATGTTTTACTTTCTGTCCACCTGATTCTTTTGACTTTGAACAATATTAGAGCCATCACTTAAGTCTTTCTTCATGTCATCATAGAATTTATTCATTTTGATAATAAGCTTGCTTTAGCTACTGATCCATCAGTTTGAGGAACTGATAAATTTAATAGCACATTCCAATAACTGCAAAATAAACAATACTGAAGATTAACATTAATAATACTATTGAATAAAAATTACTTATTATTTCCTTCCTGATGTTGAACACAGTGCCAGTTGGTGTGTCTCACAAAAACTCTGCCCTCAACGTGATATGCCCCTGCCATGGCAGAGAATCTTTTGAATTGAAGAGGCCCATGCTATCTTTGGGCCATAAAATTGATCCATTTTTCTATCACCTTTCTCTATTCAAACTTACTGCAAAATCTGTTTTCCCACAGCATGCCTTGATGTTCTTCAATTGACAGCAAACTTAGCCCTAAGCCCTAAAATAATGTTGCAAAACATTTTATTTTTATTTCTTTAAGATTACCTTCAAAATAAAACACAAAATTTGAAAATTCTCATCTGGAGCACTCTCTCCCTCAAGAACACATCTACAGACCTATCTGGAGAAATGCTCTTCAATTCAATTCAATTCAATTCAATTCAATTCATGGGGAATTTTTTTTTTTTTTTTTCTTCAGACAGGGTCTGGTTCTTCCAACCAAGCTGGAGTAAAGGCAGCACTCAGATCGGCAGCCTCCCACTCCAAGGCTCAAGGGATTCTCCTTCCTCAGCCTCCCAAGTAGCTGCAACTACAGGCATGGACCACCAAGCCCCGCCAGAGGAAGCATTTAAACAGCATTTTTACTAAGGCCTTGGGAAATATCTGGGGGGAAACAACAACAGAGGACATCCTAAAGCTGGGTAATCTGATTTAAGGAATCCAGTTCCTTCATTGTTAGGGGGAGACAAGCAGGGTTACCCTGCAGGCCGTGGTACAGTCATCTCATATTTCCACTTTGGACTTGCAGGACCAGGCTTATCAAGTAGGGTCCCAGTACGAGCTTCTTTCTGTGGTTTTCACTCTGTCTCATTGCCTCAGGTAAGAACTCTCTTGTCAGCTTTAATTATGAGCAAATTCGCAGTCTTGCTACACCATTAGCTCAAGGATTACAAACATGATTACCTTTGCTAATTGCTGGCTGTGATTGTTAAATCCCTCCAGACCACCTCACACAGCCCTGGGGTGTCCTCCTCAGGCTCCCCCCACCCACCTTCCCTCCTGCCCAGCCCAGCCCAGCCAGGACCCAAGATGCTGCCAGCAGCTCAGGTGCCTCCTTGGTAGGTGTAAATATTGTCTTCCTAGCCTGAGGATCAACTGAATAACAAAGTCAAAGGGTCTTGGTGAAAGGAATCCAACTTTGAAGAAAATAGATGAATTAGTTTGAATTACTGAAAAGGCCTGGGGGGTGGAAAGGAGAAAGTTTTCCTGTTTATTCTGCCAAGAGCCCTCTTTGCAATCCTGCCTCTTGTGTCCTCACTTCTCTGAACCCTTATATAGTTATGGTCAGAGCCAGAAAAAAGTTATGTGGAAATAAAGTTAGTAAAGGGAGCTTACTGAAAATAAAGTTATACCATTATCATGACTGAAAGCACATATAGTAAGAATAAAGATGGAGTTTGTCAGGCTAGGACAGATAACACAGCTGGTGTGGTCTGTTTAGGTCCTGCCTGACCTTCACGCCTGTCTCCCATTCTTACTGTTCTGTAAATTTAGCTCCCATTCTAAAGATTTACCTTTAGTCATTTAGGTGGACTGATTTAGGAGATTAACTTTTGAATTGAGATGTTGTTTCGGGTCTTGGGTTATCCTGATTATTGTTTACTATGGGTTATGGGTTCTGCCAATTATCTTTTAAGATAAGGGTTAATCATGGTCTTCACTTTAAACTTAAGTGTATGAAACTATAATGTTGGAAATAGAAGATTAGAACAGTCTTGGAGAAACTACTCTCACTGTTTTCCAGAATCCCAGCCTTTTGACAAATACAGTTTGGTTGACCTATCCCCATCTCTGCATATTGGCTAATAGTGACAGGTGGCCAGACCCTCTTTGACCAGTAACATGACCCTAGATAAAATAGCAGAAAGATTAGGAAGCACAATAAAATATGAAAGATTAAAAACTAGAAATTTAGAAGACAAAATAGACAAAGAGTAATATTAGCTAAATAAATTTTCTAGAAAGACAATAAAGAATAGACACTTTAAAAGAAAGGGAAAATTAGACATCAAAAGTACCGAGTACAAAAGCTAACATCCTGCAATAGGGCAAACTGGGTGAGCTCCTCTGAGCTGTGTATGCCAGAGGTTTCACACGTGACTGATCTCCTAGGACTGAGGGCCACCAAAGGCAGTCCCTGAGTGTCTGTTCTCTGGGGCAGTCTCCCCAAGTCAGCAAGCTCCAGCGCAGAGAAGATAAGGGCAACTGGGTCTCAGAATTCAGATCAACTCCCCCAAGCACTTTGAGCTAGCTTTTACTCCATAATTAAGAAGCTTTGACCAGGTATAGCAGCTCATACCTGTAATCCTAGTACTTTGGAAGGCCAGGAGATTAAGACCAGCCTGGTCAAGATGGTAAGACCCATAAAATTAAGAAAAAGTTAACTAGTGCAGGTGTGTGTGGCAGTAGTCTCAGCTACATGGGAAGGCAAGGCAGGAGGATCCCTTGAGCCCAGGATTTTGCAGTGAGCTGTGATTGTGCCACTGCACAATAGGCTGGGCAACAGAGTAAGACCCTGCTGTCTCAAAAAAGAAGGAAGAGGAGAGGAGGAGTGAGAGGAGGAGGGGGATGGGGAGGAGGGTTGGAGGAGGAGGAAGACGGGGAGGAGAGAGAAGGAGGAGGAGAAGCAGCTTTGCCATTAGTTCCAGCTGATTTTCCAACCTAGCCCCTTGTAAAACCATAGCCAAATTGGATGGTTTCACACAATCAGAGAGAAGCATGCCTGCTGTGCCCATTAAGCCTACTAACTGTACGTTAAGCCTGGGAGGCCATGCTTACAGAACCTGCATGGTACCCTCATTTACTACCTCTGCACCCCACACGGCCCTGGGCTGGCTCACATTCTTGACTGGAGTTGCCCAGCTAATTCACAAAGTTGTAGACTTCAGTCATCTGGTCAAAATATAGATTTCTACTGTTTATTTGTTTTTTCCTGTAAATTGTGGTTTTATTTTTTTTTTTTTTAAATTTTAGGTTAATGTGAGGATACAAACAACCAGGGCACAATATTTGATTTTATTAAGTAGAGTACCTCTTGCAGTTATGTCCCACACTCAAAAGGTGTGCCAAACACCACCACACTGTGCCCATTCAATGAGAGCACCCCAATCTCCTACCCCTCTCCTCCTCCCTCATTACCCCTCTTCCCAACTTGAATTGAAATGAGTTTTTCTCTTGTGTGGGCATGCATCAGATTGTCTACTGGCTTCACATTGTATTGAGTACATTGGATAACTGCTTTTCCATTCATGTGATACTTTACTAAGAAGAATGTGTTTCAACTCCAGGATAATACAAAACATGGAAAGTCACCATGTTTTTTATGGCTGTATAGTATTCCATGGTATACATATACCACAATTTGTTAATCCATTCCTGAGTTGATGGGCATTTAGGTTGTTTCCACATCTCAGTGATTTTAAGTTGAGCTGTAATAAACTAGTGCAAACATCCTTATGATAAAATGATTTTTTTTCTTTTGGGCAGATACCTAGTCATGGGCTTCTACCATTTTTGTGTTGCTCTTTGGCACTTAATAAATATACAATCCTGGTAAGTCACTGTTCACCTGCCCCAGTCTGGTGAGAGGTGACAAGACTAAAGCAACCTTATCTGGTCTGATACAGTGGAAGGAGCTTTCACCACCCCTGCTCTATTTTTCACCTTTTCTAGGTAGTATGTTCTCAGAACTGTAAGACAATGCTTAAAAAGCTATCAAAATGCAAAGGGAAGATTTGAATTCCATGTAGGCAGAAATTGAAGGGTGACTCGGTTTGTCTTATCATTTTCTCACACTAATAATGACTCCATTTGTGTAGCCACTGCTGGCCCTGTCACATTCTGTGTGTGTGTGTGTGTGTGTGTGTGTATGTGTGTGTGTGTGTGTGTGTGTGTGTGTGTGTGTCTACGTGTGTTTGTGGGGAGATCATGTAGGAAGAAAGATGTGCAGAGGTACACACTGGGCTACTAACATTTTTTATTACTTCAGGGGGATGGGAAGAAAGAGGATGGGGAGAGACAGTTATTGTTAAGTGTTTCTCATTATCTGTCTGGTTACAATGAATGTATGGGTTTGGGCGGGGGTAACTTTTGGGAGGAACAGAGTCTCGTGGCTTCATCATAGCTCACAGCAGCACTTCAAACTCATGTGTTCAAATGATCCTCCTGCCTTAGCCTCCTGAGTAGCTGGGACTAAAGGTGCCTTCCACATGTCCAGCTAATTTTTCTTTTTTTAGTAAAGGTGAGGTCTCACTCTTGTTCAGGCTGGTCTCCAATTCATGAGCTCAAGCAATCCTCCTGCCTTGGCCTCCCAGAGCGCTAGATTACAGGCACCCTGGTCCTGACCATTGTATGTTACTCTTGTAATTTAAAAAATAGTAACAAAATTAATTCGAAAAAGAAAGGAAAAATTTTCTAGTATTATAAGATAGGCGCGCTGCTGTGGTGTGGAGACGGCGTTCAGCGGTGGGAGACCAGAGCACGGCAGACCTCCAGAGCTGTTTTACCACAAGAAGGAAGCCCAGAAATACGCTCGCAACTCACGGATGATTGATGTTCAGACCAAGATGGCTGGGAGAGCACTGTACTCCTTTGTCTGCCTGAGGGTCGGCCCTGTTACCTATTGAATATTGGCTGTGGTTCTGGGCTGAGTGGAGATTATCTCTCAGATCAAGGGCACTAACTAGGTGGGCATCAACATCAGTCCTGCCATGCTGGATACAGCGTTGGACCGAGACACAGAGGGAGACCTGCTTCTAGGGGGCATGGGCCAGAGTGTCCCCTTCCAACCAGGTACCTCTGATGGCTGTACCAGCATTTCTGCTGTGCAGTGGCTTTGTAATGCTAACATTACAAAGAAATCTGACAACCCTGCCAAGTGCCTGAACTCCTTTTTTTCTTCTCTGTATTTCTGTTCTTTGGGGGTTTTTTGCACAAAAAGGATTTATTGCTTTTAAAACAAAATAAGACAAACTCAGAGAACTTATTTTAGTGAAAAAAAATACTTGTAGAAATTTGAAACTTTCCTAAAATACTACTTTGTCAGCTGATTAAGGAAACATCTCAATACAGAGAACTTTCCAGAAGCAAGTGCCAGGCTGGACAGCACAGCAGACTGTGGCGGCCCCAGAGCTGTACCCGTGTACTGAGTGTCAGGTCTGACTTCCTTGCCCTGCCACCTACGTTACTCCTTCTTCTCCAGCACCCACTGTCAGCTCTTCCTCACTAGCCCCCGCCTCACCATCCTGTATGGGACCCTCTCATTAGTGAACAAGGACTCCTTGTGGACTCTTCATCCTGATTTTGATTCAGCCTCTTTGGCAGAAAGATGGAAGGCCCAGAAAATAAGCAGAGGAAGAACTTCTTGCTTTGGCACTATTTGGGTAGTCCACCACACCACCACCAATGAAGCCTGCCTTTGTAGCCTGGGCTGTGATCAACTCCAACTGCTGGGAGTTCTCAGGGTATAGCTGCAGGACAGCTTGGGCTCCATGGACAAGAATAAGAAGGAAGAAATTGTTTGCAAAGCATGACTAAGGGTGTGCATTTGCTTTTGTGTGCCAGAAGACATACCAGGTGAGTAAATATGCCAACCTAAATCACAGACCGTAGGGATAAGACACATCTCCTCTGCTTCCAGACTAGACCAGGTCCTGAAGGATGCTGATATTTCAAATCACCACTCTAAGAGCAAACATGGCCTGATCTTGCCAGATGTGAATGAAGAGAGAATTAGTTTTGACTAATGTCTTTGAGGCAAATTGTCTATACTACCCTTAAAGACACTGCCTCATACATTTCTCAGACCTGCAGAGCTGACTGGGTCATTATGCATTCTTCATGCAGGTGTTTGTGCATCTGTGTGTGTGTGTGTGTGTGAGTGCAGGAGAAATGTTGTGCTTAATAAGTGTATTAAAATTAGAATTCAGAGAGCAATAATTTTTCTCTAATTCTGCCTTCTTAACTTAAGATATCTTATTGGTAGAGATTATATTTGCCTCTTAGAAAAAATTCCCTTAAAGATATCCCCACGGAAGTGAAGGAATGGATTATTCTGTTTGTTTGTTTGTTTGTTTGTTTGTTTTTTATTGCTTTTGTAGTTGTTGTTGTTGTTGTTTGAGACAGAGTCTCACTTTGTTGCCCTAGGTAGAGTGCCATGGCATTATAACTCACACAACCTCAAACTCCTGGGCTTGAGCTGTTCTCTTGCCTCAGCCTCCTGAATAGCTGGGACTACAGGTACCCACCATGCCTGGCTACTTTTTTAGTCTCGCTCAGGCTGGTCTCGAACCTGTGAGCTTAAGCAATCCACCCAGCTCAGCCTCCCAAGTGCTAGGATTATAGGCATGAGCCACCTGGCCTGGCAAGATTATTCAAGATGATCAACCTTCAACAAAAATTGGCCCCACTTTTCTCACATATAATTAGTACCCCTATCAAAATAGTCGTCAAACACTGCAGAATGTCAAAATCCAACCCAGACCCAGCCCCAAACCCAAATTTCTGAGGATAGGGAAGATTCTGAGGGTTTTGGTATCACATGGAGGAAGAAGGCAAATGGGGACAATAAAGCCATGGGTGCCAGAAGCCCACAGCACTGCCCATAGAGGTGCTTAGTGAGTGGTGATAAAGAGTGAGGACACAGTCCCTGACACCGAGGAACTAGACTTTACCTAGCAGGCCCTGATATTTAAGATTTGGAAAGATTTCCTATTAGGAACATTTGTCTTGCCCAGGAATTAACCTTGGTGCTTGAATCAGATCCTGGCCTCTCGTGGACCTCAATATCTAAATTCACCTCTTGTTCTGACCCTGCCCTAGATCCTAGAACAACTTAACAGCCATTCCTAATGTTTTGGCTCTGGCTTCTGCCTGGATCATCCACTGCTGGTCACTCCACTGCACCTGACCTTCCCCTGCACAACCATTTCACCTCTGGCTCCTGCCTAAACCCTGGTCCTCCCTGACTTCTCTCCCAGCTTACATCCTCTGTCTACCTGGCCCCCATCTGCTTTTTTAAGACAGTTAAACTTTGATAAGGGAAATCAAACAAAAAAACACATAATTAAGGACAAACACATAAATGAAATACTGATGGACAGGAAGGGAGTGAGTTGCTCTTTATTCTTCATGCCAGCTCCTCCACGGGCTTGTCCTAGCTAAGTGACTTTCAATTCTCTTTATTTTTTTAGAAATCCTAGTAGACTAGGTTGTTCAAGGTTGTTCCTTTATTGCTTTGTATATACCAGTTGGGTCTTCCCCAAAACACTCTGTTCCTTGAGGCAGAGATGATGTCCTATTTCTTTTGTTCTCCTACAGCACCTAACAGATAATTTCAAAGACATCTCTTAATAAATATTTATTGATTGGTCAGCTTGATTAATCTAAAATTCATTTATCTTTTGGCCATTAAGCCTGCCCATAGAAAACTTCAGGTCAGTATTTAAATATTATTGAAAAGATGTCCAATGTGATAAATGGACTATTTAGCAAATTGATGAAGTTTTTTGGCCATATCTGAGGGGTGTGTCTTTATAGCTAAGAGGGCACAGCAAACACAAAATGAAGCACATTTGTACTTTACATGGAACTCTGGAATATTGCAACCCAATAGACATTAAAGATTTCCCTAATCCAACTCCACCTCCCTGGTTTAAAGTGATAAAGTAGAAGCCTGGCAGCAGGGTAAGGAATTACCCAACTTTCCAAGAAAGATTATTACCTAGGTTTGCAACTTTTACTTTTTAGTAAATCATTACTCAATTTTTCTTTTTTTTTTTTTTTTTGAGACAGAGTCTTAATTTGTTGACCTTGGTTTGGCACCTGTAGCACAGTGGTTATGGCACCAGCCACATATACCAACAGTGGCGGGTTCAAACCCAGCCTGGGCCAGCTAAACAACTTCAACAACAACAACAAAAAGAAATAGCCGGGTGTTGTGGCAGGCACCTGTAGTCTCAGCTACTTAGGAGGCAGAGGCAAAAGAATCCCTTAAGCCCAAGAGTTGAAGGACACTGTACCAAGGGCAACATAGTGAGACTCTGTCTCAAAAAAAAAAATTGTTGCCCTGGGTAGAGTGCCATGGTGTTATAGCTCACAGCAACCTCAAACTCTGGGGCTTGAGCTACTCTCTTGCCTCAGCCTCTAGAGTAGCCGGGACTACAGGTGCCCACCACAACACCTGGGGTCTCACTCGTGCTCAAGCTGGTCTCGGACCTGTGAGCTCCGGCAATCCACCTGCCTTGGCCTCCCAGAGTGCTAGGATTACAGGAATGAGCCACACTGCACTCGGCCTCAACTATTCTTATAATTTGTAGATATAAATCCCTTATTACATTATCTTAAATTCTTTTTTTAATGTTTACTATGAAAAATTCCAAACATATAGAAAATTGAAAGAATTAAAAAAATAGTAAAATAAATACTCTCCACCTAGATTCAACATTGCTAACATTTTGCTATATTTGTTTCTCTCTTCATAGATAGATAGACGCAATTTTCATTTTGGATGAGTCATTTTACTGTGAATTTTAGACATCATAACATCAGCCCTAAATACCCTGCCTTCATCTTTGGAGCATAGCCAGTCCACTATATAACCATAATACCACGTACCATTATTACACCAAATGAAATTTTTCCATAATGTCACTTAATAACAAGTCCATATTCAAATTTCTATCTTTTCCCAAGAATATCTCTTATACCTCAATTTTTATTTTTAAACTGAGCCCAATCAAGTTTCATGCACTGTATTTCATTATCATGGCTCTTTTAATAAAATGGTCTACTGACTTTTTTCTTGATATTAACATTCTGAAATGTCTAACTGAGCTACCTTGTAGAATGTTCCACGATGGATTGAATTACAGTTGATCTTTGAGTAACACAGATTTTTAACTGTGCAAGTCCACTTCCATGCAGATTTTCTTCTGCCTCTGCCACCCCAAGACGGCAAGACCAATCCTGCTCTTCCTCCTTCTCCTCAGCCTACTCAATGTGAAGATGGTACAGATGAAGACTTTTGTGATGATCCACTTCCACTTAGTGAATAGTAAACATATTTTCTCTTCCTTACAACTTTCTTAATAACATTTTCTTTTTTCTAGCTTACTTTATTGTAAAAATACAGTATATACATATAACATATAAAATACATGCTAATCAACTATATTATCAGTAAATCTTCTGGTCAATAGTAGTTAAGTTTGGGGGGAGTCAAAAATTATACACAGATTTTTTTACTAGGTGAGGGGTAGGTAGGTGGTTGGCACGCCTGACCCCTGCATTGTTCAAGGGTCAACTGTACTCAGTAAGTCAATTTTTTAAATAAATAAGTGGTTATTAAGTTGAAGATTATCTACAAGTAGAGAAAGGGAATAATCTGGGCTCAGTACAAAGATGAGACATAAGATTTCTAATAAGTATTGTCAAATACTTCTTTTGAATAAAGTGAGACAGAACTACAAGAAGTCAACTACCTATTTGGCTACTGAAGAATTTCATGAGGCCTCTCACAAGTATGTGAAATTAAAGAAATAAGATTATCCTCTGAAGATTACATTCTACAACTACACAAAACAGATCAGAGAGGAAATAGATAAAGTCATCTGAAAGAGACAGAATATGACTGAAAGCTTAGTAAGTGTAAAGATTAAAGGGCCAGTTAAAGCAGGTTTGGTCAGCCACCAAAGCGCTGAGCACGAGAACAATGAACAGCACAGTGCCATGCAGGAAATGAAATGCTTACTGGAGATGGCGCCTCAACCAACAGCTTTGAGTAATCCCAGTGCCTTCTGATAATTTGCCTTCCATGGAGGTCTGTCTTTTGTGAAAGAATGTGCAAGTCATGTGGAGACAAGTATTCCAGACACAGGGGCAGCTCCAGTCTTCTTGTGAATCAACAAATTGATATTCTGGTTTCGTGCATCAGCTCTTAGAGCTTAATTAGAGTTGAAGCTGAGAGATGGATCTACACTCGGTGCTCTGACAGATCCAGTTTCCAAACCTGCAGGGCACAGCCCAGACCCTCTACTGAAATAATGCCACCCTATGAGGTCTCTCAGGAGAAAGACCTCATCTCATCCTCTGATATCCCCACATGGCCTTTGGCAATGAAATTCCACAAAGCTTTTTATCTGCTTGCTGACTCTGAGAGCACTAATGTATAGGGAAAGAACCAGATGTGGACTGGGAAATCTCTAATCCTGATTAGAGAGAGGACACTAGACTGAAATCAAGACAAATCTGACCTTCCTCATGAACCAACTAAAAGGCAACTTTTAATGTGGTTTGTGCCTGAAAACATTATTTGATCCTTTTCTACTTTCAGCTAACTTTGGTTTGGGAAATGCCATTTGTGTGCCTAGATTGTAAGTATTAATTACCTTTTCCTTGATATTAATTTTCTCCACTTTAAAAATGAAGATAATAATACCTACCTTGCTGTAGATGGTCTAATCATTCATTCAACAAATATTTATTAGAGTGCCTGCCATGTAAGAGCATCATGCCAGGTAATATTTGGGAAATAGGGATGCTCTCTAAAAGGAAAGATATCATGTAAATAAATTCCATCAGTCCACTTGGGCTGCTATAACAAAATAACAAAGACTGGTGGCCTGAACAATAGAAATCTATTTCTCACAGTTATAGAGACTGGGAAGTCCAACATCAAGGTGTCAGCCAATTTGGTTCCTAGTGAGTGAGTGCTGTCATCCTGTTTGTAGAGTCTGCCTTCTTGTTTTGTGTTCACATGAGAGAAAGCATATGCACTCTGCTGTCTCTTTTTGTAAGAACATTAGTACTACGGGATTAGGGTTATACCCTTAGAACTTTATTTAACCTCAATTACCTCAATTACTTTCTTTTTTTGTTTTTGAGACAGAGTCTTAAGCTGTTGCCCTGGATAGAGTTCCATGGCGTCACCGCTCACAGAAACCTCAAACTCCTGGGCTCAAGTGATTCTCTTGCCTGAGCCTCCCAACTAGCTGGGACTATGAGTGCCCACCACAATGCCCAGCTATTTTTTGGTTGTAGTTGTCATTGTTATTTGGCAGGCCCAGGCTGGATTTGAACTTTCCAGCTCCCATGTATGTGGCTAGAGCCCTAGCTGCTGAGCTACAGGCTCTGAGCCTAACCTCAATTACTTTCATAAAGACCCTATCTCCGAATAAAGTCACATTGGTCTGTTAGTAGGTTTTTTTATTTAATTCCATCATTTCTCAAGTCCATCTACTTCTCTTCACCTCCAGTGCCAACAATGCCTATCTGTCCATCACTCTCTCCTAGACAGTTCCAATAGTGTTCTGTTTTTCCCTATCATTATCTCACTTCAATTCATTGTCTACATGGCGGCTGGAGTGATGTGAATGTAAATCTTTCAGTGGCTTCCACTGAACCCAGAATAAAATCCAAACCTAACACGGCTCCATCCACCTCTAACCTCATCTTATACATTCTGCCCACGTTTGCTGCATTCAAGTCTTGCTGGCCTTTCATTTCCTTGAACATACCAAGCTTTTTCTACCCTTGGAAACTTTGTATACTCATCCATTTTCCTGGAATGTTCTTCCACTAATTTCTTTAGGTCATAGGTTGTGGTGGTTTTAAATGACATCCACAAATTCTTTGATTTTATCCTTCAAAAAGTTGGAATCCCAGTCCTCCCTCCTGCCCCGAACATGGACTGGGCTCAGTGACTTGCTTCTGGTGAATTAAATGGTGTAGAAATGATTCCGTGTAGCTTCTAAGAATAGGTCAAAAAAAGTGATACAGCTTTCTCCTGATTCTCCCTTGGGAATTTTGCACTTGGAACCCAGTCACCATGCTGTGACAAAGCTGAGCAGCCATATGCTATGTTTCAGTTGAAGACCTTGCTGACATCCCCACCAACAGCAAACATCACCCCTACACGTGTAAATGATGATTCCAATTCCCACCTTCAGCTATGCTGGGTGGAGCAGAGACATGCCGGCTCCACCCGGCCCTGCCTAAATTGCAGATTAGTGAGCAAAATAACTGCTGCTATTGTTCAAGTTTGGGGATGATTTTTTACATAGCAATAGATAACTGGAATTTAGCTGATATATCCCTTTCTCCAAACTTCTCTCCCTGATCATACTTCCTAAGTACCCATTGGCTCTATTCATAAATTATTAGTAGTAGTATTAACCTCAACACTCAGCCTAGTGCCTGACACATAGAAGGTATTCAATGGACATTTGTGGAATGATTGAATAAGTGAATGGATCCTCTTGTCACATTGAAGTTATCAGCCATCAGCAAAATGCAGATTTGTTTAACTTGCAGGATGATGGCATCATCACACTTTAATTTAGATAAAAGAAAGGTAAGTTATGGAACATGCTGTCCTAGTGCTGCTGCTCAGAGAGGATGGGCATACAGTGGTCACCAGTGAAAGACATGGAAAGCCAGAAGATACTGTTACCTGGAAAAGTGGGGAGAGGTGCCCCCCAAACACAAGTTCTGGTGCCAATGCAGCAGTCAGCCTCATCTGTTGAGTAAACATGTGACTTTTCTTGTTACCTGTCACGCGTGCCAGCACATGTCTCTCTTAGTGGGCAAATTCTCTAGTTGGGAAACAAAGGATAGGAGGAGGGGTTGAGGTGGGAGAAGTTTCAGAAAATCATTCTTGCAAGACGTGCTGCACTTCAGCAGATTTGATAATGAAAAACACATCAAGCAACTGAGTTTCAGGATGGTTCCTGGGGACCCTGTTCACTAACATTGGTTTCCTAGGTGACAGGACAGCTGCTGCTGGGGAAACAGACTTTGGGGCCACCTGAATGGCTCTGACAGTAACTGTCTGTGACAACTCTGATTGGAATGAAAAGATTTAGGGTCCCTACTGGCTTTCTCAAATTAAACCCTCCTTCCTGGAGCTAGTTTGTTTATAAATGTTGCTTTAGATTAGAAGGCTTTCCTATGGCAAAAAGAGTTATTTTACTGTAGAGTTTCACTTCCTGGTGCTGCCGGCAGGGTTTCTGAGATTGGGTTCTTCAGAGCAACCCTCCAAGGTATGACTACACCCTGAAGCACTTCTAAGGCTATGCCTCCGAGTGGCATGTATTGGTCAGGTCTAGTTAGGAAAAGAGGAAACCATACCTGAATGTTAACAGAGAGAATTTAATCTAGGCAATTGGGTAAGCATGTCATGGATGCAGAAGAGTCAAAAAAAAGGACTATCAAGATAAACATAGGAACAGTAACTGCAGGAAGCAGACCCACCTGTGGGGCTGAAGAACAAAGGGAAGATATTGGGGTTTAATAACTAAGAAGCTTGGAAGAGGGGTCCTACAGAGCTGGGACCCAGACATCCAAGGGGGGTGAGTGCCTAGAATCTCTGAGGCTGGAGCTGAGAATATAGGGAAGAAGTTGAAAACCAGAACCTATTGCTATTGGAGTAAACTGTCGCAGCAAGGTGGAGTGTCACTGCTGGGGTGTTGCTCACAGGGATGAAGTCTCTGCTCCCTGCTGCAAATATGCAGTCCTCCCCCTATTGGCAGAGCTCAGAGTGGTGCCAGGCGCCATAGGTCCCTTGCAGGGTCCCTGCTCCAGAATTAGAGTATAGACAAGTGAGCTAAGAGATGTCAGCTTCATAACCAACACAGGGTGTGTGAAAAAAATGATAATGGGAGGCCCTGAGATGAAACAACCGGCACCAAAATACCCACACCTTTTCCTGGTGGAAATTACCACGTTTAGTCTGTTCCATACACTTTACAAAAAGCTCTTACGATTACCTTATTTATAGGCAGCTAATGGTAATGTGGGGTAGTTGCCTGTGTGTGCTGACACTGTCACATAAGGAGAACAGGAGACTGTCTCAAGCATCCAGAACTGGTGTCCTTTCCTTTGGCTTTGTCCCTGAGCTCATGCTCCCAGGGTCTGAAACAGTCTCAGGCACCCTGACCTGTGCTTCCCTCACCAAACCTGTGCATTTCCCCAGATCTGGAAGTTATTTACTTGTTCCTTGGGTATAAATGGGCAGATCACCAGTAACCCTGACCCCAACCCATTTTAGCCAGAAAAGCTCCTAACATTTGTCTCTCATAGTGGGTATCCCAGTTAGCTTTTTTGAAGATGTTCTGCCGTGAACAGTAGCTTAGAAACTCTTGCTCTAGGAGGAGAATCCTTCAAGCTGCCAGCCATTAAGTAAGCCAGCAAGGCTCACTTCCCCTGGTCTCCACTGCCATGATCTTTGTCCCTAACAGACTGCAGCAAATATCCATTCTCACCCTACCCCCAAAACCTCTTAACAGTACCCCTTCTAAACCATGGGGGCAGAGTGGCCAGCTCCATTTCTGGGTGTGTGGGTAGGGGCTGTTGGTATGTATAGAGTAAGGTATTATTTTTTGTTCATTTGTTGATGAACCTGACACCTGACAGGTGGACCTGACACCACCCATCCAAAGAACCTATTGGAAGAATCACAAGCAAGTCCAGCACAACAGAGTGACCACAGACAGGGAGCAATTCCACAGTTTTTATTGCAGAAAAAAAGGAAGCTATACAAAGCAAAATTATGTTCTAGAGAGAGGAACAGGTGAGTCTCCATGAATACAGAACGACATTAAGGACTCCCAGATGGTTTCCTTTCATTGGCCTGGTCTGGGGAGGGCTTATGGGAGGTGTGGCTATCACCAGATAATTGATAAACATCACTGACAAGTGTTCTGCATTTTTCCTGCAGTCCCTTCTCCTGGCTGGTCCCCCAGGTTTTCCACCCCTAAGAATTGCCCTCCAGGCCTATATCTGCCACCACAGATTTGGTACCTGCCTAACATGTGTTGGTGTGTTTTTCTGGGAAAAAGAGGCACTCTGGGAGGCCAAGATGGGCGGATTGCTTGAGCTCAGGAGTTCGAAACCAGCCTGAGCAAGAGCAACATCCTGTCTCTACTAAAAATAGAAAAATTAGCCAAGCATTGTGGCAGGTGCCTATAATCCCAGCTACTTGTGATGCTGAGGCAAGAGGATTACTCAAGCCCAAGAGTGTGAGGTTGCTGTGAGCTATGATGACACCATGGCACTCTACCCAGGGTGACAAAATGAGACTGTCTCATAGGGCACTGGCCCCATGTACCAAGGGTGGTGGGTTCAAACCCAGCCCCGGCCAAACTGCAACAACAAAAAAAATAGTCAGGCATTGTGGCAGGTGCCTGTAGTCCCAGCTGCTCAGGAGGCTGAGGCAGGAAAATCACGTAGGCCCAAGAGCTGGAGGTTGCTGTGAGCCATGTGATGTCATGGCACTCTACCGAGAGTGGTAAAGTGAGACTCTGTCTCTACAAAAAAAAAAAAAAAAAAACCTAACTAAATATTCATCCACCCTAGAGGAAAGGAAGTATAGAAAAAGTGGTGGGGGGACTTAGGAGGAAGGAAGGAATCATACTTTTCCCTATCCCAAATGGACCCCAGACCCAAACCTGCTCCTAAGATTTACAAAGTGTAAGTGGAGGCAATTGGGCAGCACCCCAAACTGAACCAGCAGGCACTGAACAAATACTTCAACCCACATGTCCAAACTTTGTCCAAAGGCTCACTGGAAACAGCAGCCATCCTCAGCCACCCCCAAGGCCTTTCTAGACTAGCTTGCCACAGACAGTATAGGTACAGGGAGGCTCATGCAGCCTGGAAAAGGCTGGAGCATTTGAGCAGGAAATTCTGGCCCTGGGAACCTAAGCATTGTCTAAAGCAGTGTTTTTCAACCTTTTTTATCTTATGGAACAGTTGAACCTGTAGTAAAACTTCCACAGCACACTTAAATTATATTGATCAAAAACAGTGTAAAACGAAGAATGCATTTATTGTGCTTTGAACTTCTTTAGAAAATAATTTAATCAATGATCTTTAAAACTTTTCAAGGCGCACCTAAAATCCTCTTGCAGCATGGCAGTGTGCTGCGACACACCAGCTGAGTATCACCAGTCTAAAGGGAGTACTGGCCCTGTTGGCACATAGATGTGGCCCACGGACTTCTCCCTCTATGTGGTGAGGGCCAGGGCAGAGCTTCTAAAATCACAGCCCAGGGCTGCCAAGAGGACAAAAGAAGTCACCTGGGCAGAGCAGAGCCGGAGGGAAAGGGATCACCATGGAGCCAGCCTCCTTTCTGAAGCCCCAACCCAGGAAAACACCCTTCTGCTGAGGTTGGAAACAAGAGATGCCAAGGTCAAGGGCCAGTGCTCAGAAGCAGATTCCCATATCAGAAAAGGCAAGAGCAGCCACATGGAAGCTTCCAGGGCATAGCTTCCTTAGTCAGAAGCCTGGGGAGCCCACTCGAGGCCGGGATGCCAACAAGACATGATAGAGATGAACCCCAGAGATGGACACCAGGGACTCCTAGTTGTGGCTGATGGCAGTGGGGACATGGCAGGGGCGAGGGAGCTATAGCTGGTTACAAATTAATTCTAGGAAAACAGAAATGTAATGTAACTTTTGTTGTACTCAATAATTTTAGGCTTTTTCCCAGCTCTGCCCAAGCCACCCCTACTCTCATACATGTAGAGAATATTTGCTGACCTTCATTTTAATTCCTAATATTTTAAAAACTTTTTATTATGGAAAAATTCAGACAAATTCAAAGTAGGTAAAATAATACAATATAATGAACCCCATGTACCCATCACTAAGGTTCAGCAACCATCAATTCCCACCAATCTTTTCCCTCCAATATCATTTTGAGGCAAATCTCAAATGTCATTTGTTTTCAATCATTAATATTTCAAAACATAACTTTTAAAAATGATTCCTTTGGGCTAAGTGTGATGGCTCAAGTGGATTACAGAATCCTAGAACTCTGGGAGGCTGAGGCGGGAAGATTGCTTGAGCTCAGGAGTTCGAGACCAGCATGAGCAAGGGTAAGATCCTGGGTCTACTAAAAATAGAAAAATTAGCTGGGCATTGTATGGACGCCTGTAGTCCCAACTACTCAGGAGGCTGAAGCAAGAGGATCACTTGAGCCCAGGAGTTTGAGGTAGCTATGAGCTAGGCTGATGTCACGGCGCTCTAGCCTGGAAAACTGTGTCTTAAAAAAACAAAAAAGATTATTTTTTTAAAAAATGTAATCTCAACATCTTTATCACACCCAGATAACAAAATATCCTTAATATCATCAAGTATCCAGTCAGTGATCTCATTTCCAAGTGTCTCCTAAATACCACTCTCATCTGGCTCAGGAGGGACACCAGCCAAAGCATGATCAAGAAGCAAGGGGCAAGAAGTGAGATGGGACCAGTCTCAGCTGAGGCCAGGACCAGGCAGGGGGTAAAAGTTTCAAAAGGGAAGAAATGATGGGAGATGCCCAGGCAGCATGGGAGCCAGGGGCAAATGCTGAGCAGAGAAGGGCCGAATTCTCGCCTGCTCCTTCCCAGTGAGACGGAAAGGTAAAGGTTCAACTGAGAAGAGACTGTCAGAGAGCAAAGTGCCTTTTTCTTACGGAAAATCTGGGTATTGTTTTTTATTATCAGTTAATAGAAGTGTCCACTTGGCAGCTTTTTAAAGATGAGATTAAATCTCTGCAGAAGGTAATCAGTGTGAGGTAGTGGAGGAGAGAGGAAGGCAGGAAGGGTTGGCTTTGGTTAGGGAATAACTATCAAGACCTCACTTTGCTCTTTAGGAAAGTGAGATTTAAGGAGAAAGTAGGTGGACTTTGCCCTCACACCAGCCTAGCCTTAAAGCTTGCTGCTACTGGTTATTAGTTGTGTGACCTTGAGCAAGATGCTTAACCTTTTTGAACCTATTTCCTCATCTCTAAAATTAAGATAAAAGTCCCCTAAAGGATTAGATCCAAGAACCAGTGTGAAGCGCCTAACCAGTCAGAACCAGAAGGAGCCTCCTTGTTCGTTCCTTCCCCACCCTGTCTTTTCCTTTGACATCAAGTTCCAGGCCCATGTGCAGCTGAGGACGCCAGCCTCTGAGGGGATCGCTGAAGACAGAGATGCTCTTTGTCTCCCACACCACCCAGTCCACGTGGCTCGCACACTGGTGGGAAGTCCAGTCTCTCTCCTCCCCTGGAGAAACCCTGCAATGCAAGCAAAGCTGGAGGGAATGTTGCCCAGGACTGGGATTCAGGGATAACCGAGGACAACACTCGTGGCAGGCTACTAGCGAGGACAGGGGAGACACAGGTCTGAGACTCCAGAGTGATCAGAGCTGTGGAAGCTCTGGGGAGGTGGGGGTTGTGTTTATGACTTGATGGTAGGTTTTAGAGTGGTGGTGGCTTGTGCAGTCACACAGGTCTCATGCTTAGAGGGGCCTGGCACTTACATTAAGTGCTGTCTGTTGTCACTATCTTGAAATTCTTTAAGTTTTTTTTACAAGGGCCCTGCATGTTCCTTTTCCCCTGCCAAAAGCTCTGGTACCTTTTTCTTCTTCTGTATTCCTTTCTTTTTCTTTTTTCTTTTTTTCTTTCTTTTTTTTTTTTTTTTTTTGAGACAGGGTCTCACTTTGTCACCCTCAGTAGAGTGCCGTAGTGTCACAGCTCATAGCAACCTCCAACTCTTGGGCTTAAGCAATTCTCTTGCCTCAGCCTCTCAAGTGCCCACCACAACACCGGGCTATTTTTTGTTGCGATTCTCATTGCTGTTTTAGCCTACCAGGGCCAGGTTCAAACCCGCCACCCTTGACATATGGGCCCAGCGCCCTACCCACTGAGCCATAGGCACTGTCCTTCTGTATTCCTTTCTAATTGCTAAATAAAGTCCTGTCTTGCCATTGATCTGTGGTCTGTGGGTTCATTCCTCCAATCCCTGAGACCAAGGATCTACCGAAGAGTGAAATTCTGGTAACATATTTGGGTCCCATACATCACGTAGCTAGTCCTACCTGGCACCCGCCTGCCAACTGTGTGGATCCCAGCATGCCAAGCAGCCCAGGTGCAGCCATGGAGAGAGCAGATCCAGCCTGGGGGATTCCACAGCAGAGCAGCAGATGTTCACAAGGAGGCAGAAAAGTTGAGGGGCCAGCAAGAGAGAGATGGCATCTAGGATGGGTGGAGAAGGAGGCAAAATTGGCAGAGGATTTGTGTATTAGGAAAGGAAAGAGTCTACCATCTGCAGGTCCTACGGACACCATCTAATAAAGTGGGGGTAGAAGTGAGACTGAGCCAGAAGGGTAGGGGCCATAGCATTGAGCATTGCAGAGATAGAACAGATGGAAAGGCTGCGCTGAAGCCTGTGAAATCAAAGCTTAATGGATCAGGCAAGTTTTCCCTGGGGGGACACCCATGACTGCTGTCACTCCACTTGGCACATCGACCTCCCAAACTGTCATTCTTCCCCAAAAGGCTGGAGCTCCTGATAGGGAAATACTAACACTAAGCAAGGTGCTTGGCACAGAGTAGGTGCTTTTAAAAGTTGCGTCTGGGGGGCTGGTGCTGGCTGGCTGGACAGTGAGAAACAGGGCTGCATAAAAAGGAGACACCCCCCCCCCCCAGGTCCTCACCCTGTCTTGACACTGCTAATGGGCCATCTTGGCCAAGTTGCCCAACCTCTGCACCTACATTTCCTCACTATAAAGTGGAAATGTTTAATTTTTATTATATTTTCATGTGCCTTTGAGTTAATACACATAAAGCACTTAGAATAGTGCTGAACATGCCGCTTGGTTGCTTTATTAGATGGTGTCTGTAAGACCCGCAGATTATCAAGACAGATAACTTTTTGCGTGTGCACGTGTTGCAGCTTCCATAGCCTCCAGCAGAGAGGTGACTTCTTTACCAGATAGCACCTGCGGTTTAGATGTCACCCAAGGGGCGCCTGAAGGCGGCAGTTCCCACGGTCTCCCCAGTTAACATCCCTAAAACATTTGCAGGGAGGCCCAAGAGCACAAGAGCACACCCGATGCAGGCTGCACGCCAGCGAGAAGGAAACGCGGAGTCAATCCCGCGGTCCCCACCACCTCTTGGCGGGACCGAAGCCAAGGGGGAACCCGCACCCGGACTGTGGCAGTTCCTGTTCGTAGCACCAATACGAGCCGCTCCGCGCACCTCGCCCGGGTCCCGCACCTCCCGGCGGCGGGCGCCACCTGGAGGCCGCCTCGAGATCTGCGGACGCCACGTAGCTTCGGAGTTGTTGGGTTCTGTGGCTTCTGTTTTATCCATTAAAAACGTGTGGACTCTTGAGCTTAGGAGTTCGAGACCAGGCTAAGCAGAAGTGAGACCCTCGTCTCTACTAAAACTAGTCGGGCATTGGGGCGGGCGCCTGTAGTCCCAGCTACTTGGGAAGCTGAGGCAAGAGGATCACTTGAGCCCAAGAGTTTGAGGTTGCTGTAAGCTGTGATGCCATAGCATTTACGCAGGGGGACAGTGAGACTCTGTCTACATACACACACACACACACACACCCCTACCTTAGGGAGCCAGTGCTGGGCGTCAGGCTCTGATGGCACCGGGAGAAATACAGATAACGTCTTGCCTCCCGGAACACCCAGGGTGTGATGGAGAAACCAGGCCACCCACAAACAATGCCAAGTGCAACGCAAGGGCTGGGAAGGAGAGGGATACAGAGGAAGGATTAACTACCGCAGTCATTCCTTATGGCGTTCCTCGGTGCCAGGTACTGTTCAAGGCACCAAAAATGAAAAAAGGAATTAAACTGAGCTCCTGCTCCCAAAGACCACCCAGCGGGAGCACAGACAGACTCAGAAGAGGCCGGTTGAGGAGGCGCCCGCCTGGGGACCATGGATCCCTAGGAAGTCAGGGAAGTACAGCAGGAAACACTACTCACTTTAAACCTGAAAGAGTGAGCAGGGTTCCCCAGGCTGGGGGTTGAGGGAGGCGCATATTGTCTGTAAAACTGAAGTGGAAAGACAGGACATGGGCTGGAGAACGGTTTGTTCTGCACTATAGCACAGGGAGCCCGCAAGAGCAGTGCTGGGACACCGCAGGCAAGCAGCCAGGTCGCTAAGACCTTTTGACAGGAAGTGAAGTAGTTTGAACCTGATCCGAGGGCAGTGAGGGCAGCGAGGAAGGTCAGAGGCTGGAAAACAGAGATCTGAGCTTCTAGAAAGCTCACCCTGAAACACAGAAATGAGAAGAGTGAAAATGACCACGGCTGGAGCTTAGTGTGCCAGAGAAGTGTTAGCGCTTAACACCTGTTATTTTAGTTCTTTAAATGGGCCTGTGGGGTAGTACTACTATTACCCTGATTTTACCAATGGAAAAAATAGCTTAAGTCACTCCTCGACTGGGCCTCCAAATTACCCAGTGTTCCATGGAATCCAGGTGGGTTCAAATTACACATGGCCACTGCCCAGCATGCTCCAGGGCAGGACTGGGCTGTGGGAGCACCCACAGTCCAAGGTGGGCTCTAGAGGCAGGACCAGGAAAAGATGAGGTCAACAGTACCTAATGATTGGGTCTGCTGAAGACAAGGTGATAAGGAAAAGTTTGTGTTTGAGATAATACATGTTTACACTTGAGAAAAGCCTTATCCATCATCGAGAACCCCCAGGCTCCACACAACACATCAGGGCAGGTGAGTCCCTGCTCAGGAATCTGCCTTGCCTCCTGCTGGGAGAGATGAGTGCTTCCCTCTGTAAGGGCAGCCACCCAGTTTGTGCACTGGATGCCATCCTTGTGCCTATGGAAGGATATCACCTCATCCACTGGACCCTCTTTCACATACTACAATTTTTTTTTTTTTTTTTTGTCTTTCTGCTGAATCGTTCCCATAAACATGTATGTGTCCTACATTAAAAAAATCTTCCTGGCTCAGCTCCTGTAGCTCAGCAGCTAGGGCACCAGCCACATGTCCGGGAGCTGGCGGATTCAAACCCAGCTGGGGCCTACCACTCTACTGAGGGCAATATAATAAGACTCTATCTCAAAAAAAAAAAAAAAAAAAGAAAGAAAAAGAAAAAGAAACTTCCTGACCCTAAATCTCCTATCCCTGCCATTCTATTATATTAGTGATTTTCACTTGTGCCATGAGAGGATCGTAGGTGCACCAAAAAAACTTTCAAAGATCATTATTTAAACTATTTTTAAAATAATTTCAAAGCATAGTAAGTATATTCTTTTTTGATCAACATCATTGAAGTGTACAGCAGAAATCTAACTATAAGTTCAAGTGTACCATGAGATTAAAAAGGTTGAAAAACACTGTATTACATCAATTCTCTTCAAAAGAGTCATTAACACTCAGAATCCACTTTCTCTTCTCCTGTCTTTTCTTGAACTCACTTCAGAAACAGGTTTCATTCTTACAACTCCACAACAATTGCTCTTGAGGTCACTAACCACACCACAGTGCAAGTCCCAGGGTTAATTGAGAATTCTCATTTTAGGTGACCTGTCAGCAGCCTTCTGCCAGGCTGAGTCAAGGGCCCGAGGCTACCTATACACTTCCCTCCCTGCACTGGCTTCCTGAGCATGATCCTGGCTGGCCTCACTCTTACAACTCCCAACTCCCTCTGAACTTCAGACCCATACATCCAACTGCTCGCTCAACACATGCACTCGGATGCCTAATAGCTCCAAACTTAGCTTGTCCAAAATCAAATTTCAACCCTTCCCCTAAACATGTTGCTTCCATACATTTTCCATCTCCAGAAAGGAAAGCTTCAGTCTTGGGGTTGCTGAGAACAGACCCTATTTGTTTTGTCAATATGAATGAGGTGATCCTGCAGTAACAAAGAGACCCCAGATCTTAGGGTCTTAACAAACATTTATGGTTTTGTTCATGTTCAAGCTGAGGTGGTAGGAGGCTTCTCACCAGGTTCATTTGGACATTCAAGTTGACAGAGGCTCCATCTTAACATGTTTTCACGTTTGTTGAGACAGGGGGAGGGGGCGCATTGTGGGGTCTTGTGCTTGCAGTTAAATGCTTCTGCCCCAAAGCCATGCACATCTCTTCTGTTCATGTTTTATTGTCCACAGCAAGTCATATGGTCACACCTGACGTAAAAGAGAGTGGGAAATGCAAATCTACTATATGCTCCAAAAACACCCAAAATATCTGCAAACAGCTCTAATGACACATTATGCTCGACTCCCTCTTCTGCACATGAGATCCACCAGCAAACCTTGTGTAACTTCAAAAATTATCCAGGATCTGGGGCAGCACCTGTGGCTTAAAGGGGTAGGGCCCTGACCCCATATGCCAGAGGTGGTGGGTTCAAACCCAGCCCCATATGCTGGAGGTGGCAGGTTTAAACCCAGCCCTAGCTAAAAACTTCAACAAAAAAAAAAAAAAAAAAAAAAATGTCAAAAATTATCCAGGATCTGACCCCTTCTAACAGGTCCTTCAAAACACCAGCATCTTTCACCTGGATAACTGCAACAGCTTCTTAACTGCCCTTCCCAACCCACCCCCACTCTAGTGTTCACACACCACCCACGAGATTCTTTGAAGCTTGTTGCTTCTCTTCTCAAACCTCCCTAACAGATGTTTCTCATGGGCCTGAGTGTGAAAGTCAGAGTCCTGACAACAGCCCGAGAGGGGACACGCCTGCCCACCTGGACCCCAATCTACCCACTTCTCCTTGGGTCACTCCCTTACTCCTTGGGTATGGCACCAGCTGTGCCCACCCATCACACAGGCTCAACAATTACCAACTCGGGGCCAATCTTGTTTCTCTCCCCACATCCCTTCTTCTGCCTGCAGGCTCCCCAAGTAACCATGGGTCTTTCTCCTTGAGTCTCTAAGCACCTCCTCATCATGGAGGCCTTCCCTGACTCCCTAATGTAAAATCTAACACACACACACTGCCCACCTCCTCCACTTTCTACCCTTGTCACTGCTTGGCATATTATATATTTGGTTTAATTTGTGTTTAATGACTGTCTCCCCACTAGAATGTGTATTTTATGTAGGCAGGAATTTTCTTTTGTCACCCTGCATCTCCAGTGCCTAGAACATAAAATGTGTTGAATCTGAGGAAGTAAGGCCCACAGCTGGTCAGTGTGGAGCTTGAGATAAATGATAGTTCTCTGGACCCTTCATCGAGGGCACTTCCCAATATCCCAGAAGGCATCTAGATACAGGGTGCAGATCACCTGCGGAAACAAGGGCTGCCCGGTTACCTAAACCAGAACTAAACACCTGGGGAAGGAAGATTGGAGTGACTGCTCCACACTTTGCATGGAAAGCTCCTCCCTGTGGGACCTGGGTGTGGGAAGCCACCCAGAGCTCCATTCTGTGTGCTGAAGGAGCCACATGTGTTTAGGGGAACCATGTGCAGACACCAGGGAGGCTGCCACAATCAGCGAAGATCTTTGTAATTGGTACTCAAAGATCTACCAGGCTTGTTCTTACTACTAACAGGGAAATAAAATGAAACTTAACACAGGGAAATGTTCACTGGGAAGAGGGTGGGTTGATCAAGCAACCATTTGTCCCAGCTTCATGCCAGCCTTGCCTCTGGGCTGGTCCTTGCACCCAGAAGCAGCATCTAGACGTCCCGCCTAGTGGAGCCTGGCCTCAGCACAGACTCAAGCACTGACTGCAGGCTCTTAAAAGGCCCTTCCCCATCTCCTCACCATGGATACAACTCCAGAATGCAGGCCACATTAGTGTCAGGGCCACATCAGCACTTTTGTGAGGTCCTTGGGAAGATCTCTTGTGACACCAAATGCAGGAGCTGACCTGATCATGAACCTGCTTCCCACTGGGTGATTCAGGACATCCAACTAGCAAGTGCCCCTCCTACAGCATTGTTTTCTTTCCCCTCCCTTTCCTGGGTCATTTTTCATCTAAATAAAGCATCCTGCAACTGCTTCATTGTAAAAAATAGAACCCAATTGGCCTCCCATCTCACTCACCTCTGTCTCATTTCTCTGCTGGTCTTTATTTCAAAACTCCTCTAAAGCCCAACTGTGCTCACAACCTTTCTCCTTCCTCTGCCTTCTGGAATCCACCCCACTTGGGTTTCTACCCTTTGGCTCTCCCAGCTTCTCTGGTCCAGGTGCCTCCCCTCTGCTAAATGCCCGGGTCAACTCTCAGCTGCTTTCACTAGATCATTTGACCCAGGTGACATGCCCCCTTCCTTAATGATGACCACGAGTAGGTCCCCTCTCTTCTCTTCCTCCCTTCTTGACTTCTCAATTTTGCAGATCCCCCAAATTTTGCCTATAACATCTCTTTTCTCTTATTCCTACTCATTTTAAGGTGATCTCATCCAGTTTCATGATTTTAATACATTTATAAATTTAGAACTCCTTAATTTTTATCTCTGTCTTAATACTCTCATGAACTTTCAGTCTCCCATACTCAACTAACCCACCCAACATCTCTGTCTGGATATCTACTCAGCATCTCAAACTGAACACACACAAAACAAAATGTTTTTCTCCTTCTTTTCCTTCCTACTTTCTTTCCTTTTTCCTTCCATCTTGCCTTCCTTCTCCCTTCTTTCTTTCTTTTTCTTTTATCTGTCATGGACAATCTCAAACATCCACTTAAGTATAACAGACAGACAGGACAGACTGGTGTAACAAATCCCCATCTACCCACCACATAGGGTCAACAATTACCAACTCAGGGCCAATCTTGTTTCTCTCTCCCCAACACCCTGAATGATTTTGAAGCTGTCCTAGACAGAGATGTTGCAACATTTCATCTGTATATACAGAGAGTGACAAAAAATGTGTACACATTTTAAGAAAGGAAAAAACTGTATTAAAATCGTAATACTCAACATATACCAAGGACAAATGATAAATGTAAGTCATGTTGAGCATCTCTTATAATCGCAGAAGTCACATGTGACTTGAGTATTATAGCAGTGGACTTTAGACACCTAGCTTGGGATAATGAGGGGCTGAGAGACCTCTCCTTTCCCCTCTCATGTAGGGGAATGTAGTGTTGACTCCTGATCTTACTACACCTGGTGAAATGTCACCAATGGGAAATGTCCCTTCTTAGTCTTCTGCAAAATATGCTTCATCCAATTTGCAGTCAAGTCAGGATTCAGCACTGAAGCATAAGCAAGAATATTTATTCCAGAGAGCTGGAAGGGACGATGATATAAAGGTGAAGAAACAATGGTGAGGAGGAGAAATACACAGTCATGGGTATCCATAAATATTACACAAGGAAATCCAAAAGTCTCTGTGTTCATCTAGATGCCACACAAAGCTGAGGGAGGCCCTTGCAAACATCCCAGCAAGAGCCTGTAGGTGTCCAGGTGTGCATTTCAGAGTCTACATTTTCTTCATAGCCCTTACCATAGCATTCAGGTGGAGAAAGTTAAATTATTAGCTTACAATAACTCTAAACAATTGTGGGTTTTCTTCTAGACTGTCCAGTGTGGACCACTTGCCATGGGAAATCTGGCCATCCCCTTATGACAGGTCTCCTTGGCACTAGACTGGAACTTTTGAGGGGAATCCATGCAGGATGGAGACCCAGTGGCATTGGGGGTGACAGAGGACTCAGGGGTGTGTGGCAGTGCCCTGAGCATACTCACCAGACAAAGCCCTCTGTCTGTTTTGCTTGCACCAACCTCGCCCCTGCTTCCCCTGTGCTCATCCGCTGCAGTGGACAAGACTGCTTAGTACCTTCCCCTCTCCCTCATCCCCTTCCTCCTCCTCCCCTGCCCTTCTCCCTTGAAATGCTGTCTGTACCTTAGGAAACAGAGAAACACACATGACTTTACTCAGCTTGTTTAGGGGAATCTCAGTGGAAAAGATTTAGCTAGGGTCTAAGGCAGGAGCAGCCCCCTATCTTCCAGGTGAATGGGCAGCCCAGGCTGGAGTTTTAGGAATGGGGATAATCAGGACATAAACTCTAGAATGCTTCCTGACGAGGAGGCAATTCCTGTATGTGACCACACGAGGGCGCGCATGAGGTGGAGTTGGGGATAATACACAGGGCAGGACGTTTGCCCGATGCAGTGCCCAGGACCGCCTCCAGGGGCGCCGTCTCTCCACAGGGTCTGGCCCAGCGTCCGCTGCAAGGCGGGGTACTAACTGAGCTAGCTCAGGGGCGGGGACAGGCTGGCGGCCCCCTGACCCCAGCTCTCCCAAGAGGCAACCTGGGCCCGGAAATCAGAAAGCCACAATGGGCTGAAGCCTGGAGACCCTTCTCAGGTAGCTCCTGTCATGGCCTCCAGGGACTCCCGCTCTATCCTGGGAAATACCTGGCATAGTACATCTCATCCCCCGGTGAGGGAGGGCGTAGAAATGAATTTGATTTGATTCAGTACTGTGACATTTCTTGTATCCAAGATTTTGTGCAGCAACTTCATGCTCTCTTCATACATAATGTATATAAACTGAATAATACGCATCCACAAACTGTTTTTCCTACACTTTCATTTTATGGAGGACAGGAAAATGGCCTTAGGGCAACGTCTGGGGCTTATAAATGTGTAGAAAGTTGCCAAGGAAGAGGATCACTGAGTCCTGTCAAAAGTAGAATTCTGCCTGTTTAAAAGGTGGAGCTGTTTCCCTGGGGCGATTCTGGAGCCCCAAGGTGAGAACTTTCCCTCTAGAATGAGCAGTCGGAAAAGGGAAAGCGTGGTCTGCCCAAAGGCTGATGAGAGTACTACACCCTCCCCAGTGCCAGGGAGGGCAGGTGGCTGCAGGTGGTTCATTTCCCACTGCTTACCAGGAAGGAAAACGTTTAATAAAACACAGCACTCGTTTGTCCCTAAGTGGGCCTGAGGTCCAGCCACTGCCAACGATACTGATTTCTGTTTATTTCAACGCTCCTTTTGGCATGTTAATCGTTTTGCTGAACGGGAGAAAGAAATGTGTTTATTGCTAAATGGAAAAAGGGAAAAGGCCACATCTTGTCCTTACAATGCAGTGAGAAAGGCCTCCCTGCCTCCCCGGCAGGTGGGATTACGCACTCCGTCCAGGGCCAGATTTGTGAAATTTCCTGCTACGCTGGCCCCTGAGGGCTTGGACCAAGGTTCCAGGATCTGTAGGTAACTGTGCCAGCAGCAGATAGAGCTTGTAAGCAATCGAACATAAATGTTCGACTTGATTGGGAGCTTGATCTTCTCAGTTCACAGAGTGGGAAGGCGGGCCCAGAAGGGCAGGTGAGGAGATTTAAGCCACAAGCAATGTGAGTGTTACTGGGTTTTTTCCACCATTGCTCTTACTCACCAGGGAAGTGGGTGGTATGTGAAATCTCTGACGTTTGTTTTCAAAATGTTTGGAAACATGGATAAGTAAAAACTAGTGCTGTCCAAGAAGAAGAAAATAAAGGCCACCTGTAATTACCCTCATCAAGAAACCTAGAAATAACTTCTGTTAGTGCTCTGGAATATATCCTCGGTCACACTGCCTCTAAGCTTGTTCCTCTCACTCCTTCTTTCTCTAATTCTCTGCCAAACACCAGAGAAAACACAGTTTCCAAGCACACATATAAAGATTACAACATTGCCCATTACCAGGCTGCAAAGAGCTACTAAAAAAATTCCAAACAATCAATTTAAAACAGATCATGTTCTCAGAACATAATGCAAAAAAAAATCAGAAATAAATGACAAAGGGATGGTTTATAAAGCATTACTGGAAACTGAATAAGAGAATATTAAATTTTTAAAGGTAAATAAAACATCGCAAATTACTAAGTACGTAGAATACCAGTGAAATGGAAATGTATCAAAATTTATGGGACTTAAAGTAGTAGACAGAAGGACATCTGCAACTTCAAACACAAGTTAAATGGTTAATTCAATTCGATCCTATAATTCCTCTACTAGGTTTATACCCAGAAGACCAAAAGTCACAATATACCAAAGACATCTGTACCAGTATGTTTATTGCAGCCCAATTCATAATTGCTAAGTCATGGAAGAAGCCCAAGTGCCCATCGACCCACAAATGGACTAGCATATTGTGGTACATGTATACCATGGAATACTATGCAGCCTTAAAGAAAGATGGAGACTTTACCTCTTTCATGTTTACATGGATGGAGCTGGAACATATTCTCCTTAGCAAAGTATCCCAGGAATGGAAGAAAAAGTATCCAA
>CAUYPK010133502.1:0-38636 GCA_963574355.1 Loris lydekkerianus | reverse complement strand
ACCTGGCCCAACCCTGCTAAACAACAATGACAATTACAACAACAACAAAAATAGCTGGGCATTGTGGTGGACGCCGGTAGTCCCAGCTACTTACGAGGCTGAGGCAAGAGAATCGCTTAAGCCCAAGAGTTTGAGGTTGCTGTGAGCTGTGACGCCATAGCACTCTACCAAGGGTGACATAGTGAGACTCTGTCTCAAAAAAAAAAGGAAGAAGAAAAAAAGGGAGAGGGGGGGTGGCACCTGTGGCTCAAAGGAGTAGGGCACCAGCCCCATATGCTGGAGGTAGAGGGTTCGAACCCAGCCCTGGCCAAAAACTGCAAAAAAAAAAAAAAAGGGAGAGAGGCCAGGCACAGTGGCTCACACCTGTAATCCTACCACCCTAGTAGGCTGATGCAGGTAGATAGATTGCTTGGGCTCAAGCTGAAGAGTTGGATGCTGTGGCATTCTACCCAGGGCGACAGAGTGATACTCTGTCTCAATAAAAAAATTTTTAAAAAAAGTTTCAGATTATATTAATGGAGAGTTTAAGTCTGGGAAGTTGTTGTGGGTCAGGGGTCCCTGTTCCCCCAAACCCAGTTAACCTGGTTCGATTACTCATCTGAACTAGCAAGATTGACCAAGGCACAGCAAAAGTGAGTAGAAACTGAAAATAAAATCGGAGTGGCACAGGTAGTGTGGCTAGAAAGCAAAAGTAACCTGCACAGGTTTGTTTTTGTTTTTGTTTTTTTAGTGACAGAGTCTCACTATATCACCCTCTGTAGCGTGCTTTGGTGTTACAGCTCACAGGAACCTCAAACTCTTGGACTTAAGCAAATCTCTTGCCTCAGCCTCCCAAGTAGCTGGGACTACAGGCGCCCGACACAATGGCCAGCTATTTTTTGGCTGTTGTCATTGTTGTTTGGCAGGCCCGGGATGGATTTGAACCTGCCAGCTCTGGGGTATGTGCCTGCGCCCCTAGCCATTGAGCTACAGGCACCGAGCCATCCTGCACAATTTTTGTGTAACAAAGAAAGACTTTATTTAGAAAGAACAAAGAGAAAATTTAGAGCACTTCCAAAGAGAGTTGAAAGTGGATCCCTCTCATAAAGGGGCAGAAGTGAAAGAGAGATGGATACACACAGGCCTGGAGGAGTATAAATACACTCTGAATTGGTTGCAGGTCTTTCACTGGCCTCTCTGCGCCTCCAGGCAGTGTTGCCCTTTTCTATTTGTCACTGATTATCTCTTTCTGTTGGTGGTTAATTACCTAGCTTACTTCATACCAGATTCTTTTTTTTGGTTTGCTTGTTTTCTATTTTATTTTTTATTACAAGCAAACTAATCAAAAATAAAAACACAACACCCTTAAAGTTGGAACAGCATTAAGTCAAACTGCTGCTGGAGTTCACGAATGTACCTGGGGTACATGCTTCCTCAATGCGAGGCCAGACGAGGCACATGACTGTGCATTTACATACATATGTGACTAGGAAGAATGGGAGAAATTGAAACCACTAGAGAACAGAGAACATCAAGAATTTTTCATCAGGCAATCCCAAAGCATTCTGCTCTTTTCCTCTTTGTCTCTGTATCCTCTGTGGTTCCAGTTCCTGCTGAACTTGTGACAATCCCAAATCATTCCTTCCTCTTTTTCAGTTTCTCATCATCTTCCGACTTTCTGGAGATTGAAGACACATTTAAACCAAATCTTTGGGCTCTTTCCGTTCACTTATCCAGGTTAACCATATTGGTTTCAGATGACAGACCTTTTGTTGGAACTGAAGAAATCCCAAATGTGGGATTTTACTCTCCAAGCTCGCAGGCACATGGAATCGTTCAGCCCTCTTCTGCATTCTCTCAGTCTGTGGTATTTCAGATGTAATTTTTACCGCTTTCTTCTCTGCTGCCACATCAACAGTTTTTTCAGGGGGTTCTTCCTCTTTGACAAAAAGTTCTATGGGCCTTAGTTCTTCCTCTGTTTCATCTCCCAGTACATCTTCTTCATTTGCCTCCTCTTCAGCATGCTCTTCAAAATATGCCTGGAGCCTGTTGATAAGATCTTGTTTTATTCCCTTGTTCTCCAAACCACCAGCAAGACATTCTTGCTTTAGTTCAGCAAGCTTCAGCTTATGGAGCTCCACTGTCTCCGCTGCCATCTTGTTACCTCTCCCATACCCAGATTCTTATGCTCCCTCCAGACTTCCTGGTTTAGCTGGCCAGGTTTTCCCCTCATCCCCATCGAAACCCCTTTCATAGTGTCCCATCTCCGAAGCAAACTGATGTCAAGTGCTAGCTGAGCTTTAAAGTTCTTTACAGTGGGTGGTGGTACGCTCATAGCAAAGATAAGGAAGCAAGTCCCAAGAGGTGAAGGCAAACACTGGGTGATGGCAGAGCTGGGCCAAGTGGAGCCCACCCTCTGTGTGTACATGGCAGAGGAGACTTTCTGCTCATGGCGGACACTAACACCCACCTCTGCATTTGAGTGCTACCTGAGGCCACTTGTGTTGCAGAAGGAATGGCCTAGAAAAAAACATCAAAAATATTTTCTCTCTCCCCAACTTTTGGGAACAAAAACCTGCAACCTGCCTCAGGCCAGTGGTCTGGAGAGGCAGGGAATGTCAGTCACAGGAGATAGCTCCAGGGACTCATCTAGGCAGAGGTCACAAGATCCTCTTAGCAGAAGATAGGATGAATGCCAGAAGAAGACAGGAGATTGTCTGGGCCCAGGATGTGGCTTTGAAAGGTCTGTGCTTCTGCTCAGGAGCAGGAATTTGGATTTTGAGACCACTGTCTGCCATTTTCCTCCTTTTTTTTTTTTTTTTTTTCAAAATAATAAACTCCTTCCTTCTCTCAATTTTTTTCCTCTTTTTCTGATGTGGCTTCAGGGGACAAGAGCTGAGAAAAGGTAACATTTGCCTGACAGCCAACCAGGAAAATAGCAAAGCATAGAATTATCATACCTCAAACAAAACTAGAGGGCAAGATCTATATTTCCATGTTTTTAACAAGCTCCCCAGGGGTATTTGAGAGGCAAATCTTAAAACAAATGAAGCTCTGGCCCTCAAGATGTTTACATTCTGTTCCAGGAAAGACTGATAATCTAATGTAACACAAGTAAAATGCCAGGGAGAAAAAGTAGAATAAAGAGAGAGGAAGCAGCCCGGGGTGTTGTAGAAGTGATGCTCAGGGAAGCCCAGGCCTGGAGGGGGTGAGGAAGGGAGTCCAGACAGTGCAGGACAGAGTCCAGGGGATAGCAACTGGCTCTAGGACAAGTCACACAAGGGGGTCCTTGTAAACTGAGATAAGGACTTTGCATTTTTTCTAAGTACTATGGGGAAAACACAGAAGCATTCTCCTTGGTATTGACAGTTTAGAAGGGCCTTTCTGAGGGCAGTAGGGATCTGGAAGCTGAAGGAGCAGTAAGGCGGCTGTTGCAGGCATCCAGTGCTGCTGGGAAGGATCAGACTAGAGAAATGCTGTGGGCTCAGCTTGAGCACAAGTATCCTGCAAAGAACTTCTGATGTGTTTCTGCTTCAAGGGGACGGCCACCACGAGAGTCATTGTCCTTGTCTTATTTATTTCTCACAATCCCCTGTCTAAACTACAGACAAAACCTTTCCTATATGTCAGGGGCTAAAAGCAAATACCGAAAGTGTGTGTCTTAAGGGGAATGATGGCAGTGGAGGGTCACCCATAGCAGCCTTGCTCCAGCCTCCATCGGATAAAGTGCTTTGCTCTGACTGGGTCTAACCAGTATTTCCCAAATATAAGTGGACTTTGGCCTCCTACCCTTTTCTTTTGCTTATAATGCCTATTATTATAGAACATCCTTCAGGAAAGCCCTGCAGTTGATGGTCTAATGGAGAATGACTGGGATGGAAAGGACCTAGAAATATAATAGGTACTAGGCAGGGTGCTAAAGGATGTGGTTTCTGTTCAAAAAGGAAAAGCAACTGGGTGTGGTGGCTCACACCTGGAGGCTCAGCTACTTGGGAGGCTGAGACAGGAGAATTGCTTGAGCTATGAGTTTGAGGCCAGCCTGGATAGCATAGCAAGACCCTGTCTCAAAAAAAATTGGACTTCAGTGTAGAGATAAGATCAAATTAGATTTTGGTTCAAAGTATGACTTCACTGGTCCTTAATTAATAAGGAGGAAAGGTATTTGGGTATCCATGTAAAATATTGCTGGAGGACAGTTCACACTCTCACAAACTGTTCATTTAGTGGTGAGGACAAATCTACAATTTAGTGGACATTGGGCCCTCTAATTAGCATTTAAAAAACCAGACTGGTCTTATTTATTTATTTTTTTTTCCAGACAGAGTTGAGAGGTTAAAGACCCAAAAGATGAGAGATCATTCCAAGAAGTGGGACGAAAGGAAAACAGTCTTGGTTCTGTGTGGGCAATGTGATCTTTATCCTACCTGGGTGCAGGTGGGGTGAAATCAGAAGGGAATTCCTTTCACAACATGGGTTATGGCAGATGTGGATTTAAAGGGTCAGAGGGGCAGGGACTGGTACATTCATTATTTGCTGGGTGAGCCATGCACTTGATTCTTCCTGGGAAGGTCAGTTCTACCTGGGAAGTTCAGTATATTTGACCCTATCAAGAGTGTTAACTTTGTTGCCCTTGGTAGAATGTTATGCCAGGTGCTCAAGGCAACCTCTAACTCTTAGACTCAAGTGATCCTCTTGCTTCAGCTTCCCAAGTAGCTAGACTACTGTGCCCACCACAACACTTGGCTATTTTTAGAGACAGAGGTCTCTCTCTTGCCCAGGCTGGTCTTGAACTCCTGAGATCAGGAAATCTACTCTCCTGAGCCTCCCAGAGTGCTAGGATTATAGGCATGAGCCACTGCATCTGGCCCTGTGCAGACTGGTCTTGATCTTCCCACCTCAACCTCCCAAGGCACCAGGATTACAGGTGTGAGCCATCACACCTAGCCCCTTTGGGATGATCATTTGCTGTGGAGGGTATGTTGGGGGATCCTCAAGGGGCTCTGTCCCTCCACACATGGAGATGGGAGGGCCTAGGAAACTCCTGTCTACTCTTTTTGCTTATCAGCGCAGGATGTCCTAGCTTGGCCAAGAAGACTCAATTTATTGCCTGAGGACTTTGACTTTTAGACTCAGGAACAGAGGACAGAAGAAATAGCTGCTACTTGTTCGCTGACTCCAATGGCAGGGCCTGCTATGAGCACTCCCTGTGGCTCTTTCCTTCTTTCCTTCCTTTCTTCCTCCCTTCTTCTCTTTCCATTTCTCTCCCTCTCTCTCCCTCCCTCCCTTCAGTCCTCCCTCTCTCCCTCTCCCCCTCCCTTTTCCCCTCCTTCCCTTTCCCCCCCTTTTTACCTCCCTCTCTCTCTTTCCCTTCTTCTTCTCTTTCTTCTCCTCCTTTCACTCCTCCTCCTCTTCTTTTCCTGCACACTTTCCCATACTCCACTAGTAAATTTATTGTTTATTTTTTATTTTATGTAGAGATGAGGTCTTACTACGTTGCCTAGGCTGGTCTCGAACTCTGGCTTCAAGTGACCCTCTTGCCTTGGCCTCCCAAAGTTCTGGGATTATAGGCATAAGCTACCATGCCTGGTCTCTTTTTTGTTTAGCTAGCCATAGTTAGTTCCTGTTGCTTGCAACTAAAGAACCTAAACTAATAAATATTTAGAATGAAAAGCTAAACAAGCTAAAAAAAGCTTGGTGGCTCACCCCTGTAATCCTAGCACTCTGGGAGGCCAGGATGGGTGGATTGCCCTGAGGTCACAGATTTGAAGCTGTGCAAGAGCAAGTCCTCATCTCTAAAAATAGCTGGGCACCTGTAGTCCCAGCTACTTGGGAGGCTGAGGCCAGAGAATCACTGGAGCCCAAGAGTTGGAGGTTGCTGTGAGCTATGATGCCATGGCATTCTATCCAGAGCAGTAGCTTGAGACTATGTCTCAAAAAAAAAAAAAAAAAAAAAAGAAGTATATAAATAAATAAATAAATAAAATAAAGAAAGAAAGAAAATAAAATAATAAAATTAAGAATAGGAAAAAGAGATATTACCACTCTAACATGCCAATTTTTTGTGTTTACATTTCCTTGGGCTTCATAATCTTTTCTGTTAAAAAAAATCTGATTTGAATCAGATTTTTCCCAACATTTTAAAACATCAGTTTTTCCCCTATCAGTAGAGTGAAGCTGAAGGGAAGCAGAAGGTGAGATGGTTTACAAAAATATAACTTGGAGAAAAAGAACTTTTTATTTATTTATTTTATTTTCTTATCTTATTTATTTATTTATTTTTGACACAGAGTCACACTGTGTTGCCCTCAGTAGAGTACTGTGCCATCACAGCTCACAGCAACCTCCAACTCTTGGGCTTACATGATTCTCTTGCCTCAACCTCCCAAGTAGCTGGGAGTATAGGTGCCCCTGCCACAACACCCGGCTATTTTCTATTGCAGCTGTCATTGTTGTTTAGTTGGCTTAGGTGGGACTTGAACCCGCTAGTCTCAGTGTATGTGGCTGATGCTGTGACCACTGTGCTACAGGCACCAAGCCAGAACTTTTTTAAAAATTAAATCATAGCTCTGTACATTAATGTAATGATGGGGTACAATGTGCTGGTTTTATATACAATTTGAAATATTTTCATCAAACTGGTTAACAGCCTTTGTGGCATTTTCTATTGTGTTAAGACATTTATATTCTACATTTAGTAAATTTCACATGTACCCTTGTAAGATGTAAGGTACAGTACCCCCAATTACCCTCCCTCCATCCTTCTCCTCCCTCCCTTCCTTCTCTCCTTTCTCCATATTCTTGGGCTATAATTGGGTTATAGCTTTCATATGAAAAATATAAATTGGTTTCATAGTAGGGCTGAGTACATTGGATACTTTTTCTTCCATTCTTGAGATACTTTGCTAATAAGAAGAATATGTTCCAGCTCCATCCATGTAAACATGAAAGAGGTAAGGTCTCCATCTTTCTTTAAGGCTGCATAATATTCCATGGTGTACATATACTACAATTTATTAATCCATTCATGGATTGATGGGCACTTGGGCTTCTTCTATGATTTAGCAATTATGAATTGGGCTGCAATAAACATTCTGGTACAAATTTCTTTGTTATAATGTGAGTTTTGGTCTTCTGAATATATACCTAGTGGGGATTGTAGGATCGAATGGCAGGTCTATTTTTAGATCCCTAAGTGTTCTCCAAACATCTTTCCAAAAGGAACATATTAGTTTGCATTCCCACCAGCAGTGTAAAAGTGTTCCCTTTTCTCCACATTCACGCCAACATCTGTAGTTTTGGGATTTTGTGATGTGGGCTAATCTTACTGGAGTTAGGTGATATCTCAAACTGGTTTTGATTTGCATTTCTCTGATGATTAAGAATGATGAGCATTTTTTCATATGTCTGTAGGCTGTGCACCTATCTTCTTCAGAGAAGTTTCTCTTCAAGTCCCTTGCCCACCCTGAAATGGGATCACTTGTTCTTTTCTTGCTAATGCGTTTGAGTTCTCTGTGGATTCTGGTTATTAAACCTTTGTTGGAAACATAACCTGCAAATATCTTCTCCCATTCTGAGGGCTGTCTGCTTGCTTTACTTACTGTGTTCTGGGCTATGCAGAAGCTTTTTAGTTTGATCAGGTCCTAGTAATGTATTTTTGGTGTTGCTTCAATTGCCCAGGCTGATTTCTTCAAGTGTTTTCCATGCACTTTCTTCTAGTATTTTTATAGTTCTTGTCTTAACTTTAAATCTTTAATCCAGTGAGAGTCTATCTTAGTTAATGCTGAAAGGTGTGGGTCCAGTTTCAGTCTTCTACAGGTTGCCAGCCAGTTCACCCAGCACCATTTATTCAATAGGGCATCTTTTCCCCCACTGAATGTTGTTAATTGGCTTGTCAAAGCTCAAATAATGGTAAGTAGCTGGGTTTATTTCTTGGTTCTCTATTCTGTTCCATATATCTACCTCTCTGTTTTTGTGCCAGTACCATGCTGTTTTGATCACTATCGATTTATAGTATAGTCTGAGGTCTGGTAGTGTGATTCCTCCTGCTTTGTTTTTATTTCTGAGTAATGGCTATTCGAGGTTTTTTCTAATTCCATATAAAACAAAGTATTATTTTTTCAAGTTCTTTAAAGTATGACAGTGGAGCTTTAATAGGAATCGCATTAACAAAACTTTTTAATTAAAAAAAGTTTGAAACCCTGTTGAGCTTAGTCACTTTTGCCCAAGTGATCTAATTTTGTCAGCTCAACATACACCCAAGGCTCTTTCTTCTCTTCTCTCAGTCAACCATCCTCTACCAAAGTTGCATAACAAATGAACCTTTGTAGTTTGAAGATACTGATACCAACTTGTCTAACAAGATTTAAAAAAAAAAAAAAAAAAGGAGCTATTTGCCTTTTGTACATGGCCTGGGTGCAAAGAGAGGGTGTTGGTCACTTTGTGGCTACATGCCCATGTGCTTGGACTTGGCATGTTGGACTGACTGGCACGAGCAACAAAGAGAGGAAGGACGGAGGGAATGAAGGGCTATGAGGCGGCAACAGTGTAAATACTGAACTGGAGCAACTCTGACCTTGCATTTGCCCCAAATCTGTCAAGTACTAGAGAAGAATGCAATTCTCCTGATTGGTTGTACACAAAACATAATTTGCTATCTTTTTTCCTGAAACGCAGACTGTTAATAACTTACAGCACAGTAGGGAGAATATCTTGACTTGGAGCCACAAGCCATGGGGCTCTTTTTTCCAAACAGTTGAAGCCTGGACAAGTAATGTCATTCCTCTGTCTAATAAGTACCTCATCTGCTACTTTCTTCGGGTTTCAGTTTTTCCATCTGAATAAGATGTTCAAGCATGAAATTGGGTGATGCAAAAATGGTAATCATGGCATGGAGGCGCATGCCTGTAATCCTAGCACTCTAGGAGGCTGAGGCAGGTGGATTGCTTGAGTTCAGGAGTTTGAGACCAGCTTGAGCAAAAGTGACACTCCGTTTCTACTAAAAATAGAAAAACTGAGGCAAGAGGATCACTTGAGCCTAAGAGTTGGAGTTTACTGTGAACTATGATGCCATGGCACTCTACCCATGGTGACAGCTTAAGAGTTTGTCTCAAAAAAAAAAAAAAAAAGGTAATCTCTAATTTCCAAGTAAAAACACTGGCACTCACATGGTAAGCCAATTTGCCTGAATCTTCCAGTAAGTGGCAGAGGAGAGACTTGGGAACAAAGTCCCATGAACTAGTAGTTATGACATAACACATTTTCAAGAAATACAGCTTTAAAAAATCATTGGACATGGTTTCTGTGGAACACAAATCTGGGGAAGGTTTAGTTGAGTGGCTCTGGCTTAAGGTCTTTTTTGAGGTGACATAATTCAAGCTGTCAGCCAGAATTATGGCCTCAACTGAAGGCTCAACAGGAGAGAAGCTATTTGTAAATTCATTTACAAGATAGTAGCCTTCAGCTCCTCAGTGACTATTGGCTGGAGATTTCAACCTCCCTATAGGCTGCCTGAATCTCCTGATAACAGGGTGGCTTGCTTCTCTCACAGCAAGTGATCTGAGAGAGAATGTGCATGGGATAGAGTGCCCGAGAGAGAAGCCACACTGTTTTATAACCTAATCTAGGTAGTAGCATGCAGTTGCACTGCTGAATGCCATTGGTTATATGGAAGGATGTGGCAGGATGTGGGAAGGGCTACATGGCATGGAGACCAGGAGACAGGGATCACTGGGAACCATTTTGGAGGCTGGCTACCCCATTCTTCTTCCCCACCATGTGTTCTCATTTGAAAAGACATCATAGATGATAAACTGGAGTCACTGAAGTCTCAGCAAAGAAATGAAAGAGATAAAGAACCAAATGGAAATGTTAGAACTGAAAAATACAATAACTGACATTAAAATTCTGTTGGATGGCCTCAATGGCAGAATGGAGGAGACAAGAAAGAATCAATGAACTTGAAGATAAAAACAATAGAAATTACATCTCTAGATCTAACTACCAGTTTATAAGAAATACAAAAGACAGAGAAAAATACTAAACTATACTCCAGAGAAGCAATCAACAAAATCCAGACTCTGAGAAACTGCGGGACAAATAGCTCAATTCTTTCTTTAAATAAATTCCAGCTAAAAAATTGCTTGTGGGAAAGCCTACAAATCTAGTGAGATGTAAAAGACACATTGACCAGCTAGATTTTAGTGATCTCATGTGTATTCTGATCCAACAAATATTTATTTGATAAAATAAAACACATATGGCATTTATGAGATAATTGGAAACTTGAACATTAAATGGAGATTTAATAATAACATTTTTTAAAGATTTAATCTTGATATTGGAGTTCATTAATTACAGTTAAAATCCTTTTTGATAGATTGGCAAAAACCTACCTAATGGGTACAATGAACACTATCTGGGTGATGGGTACACTTAAGAATCCTGACTCAAGCATTACAAAAGAGATCCATATAACCAAAAACATGTGTACGCTTGTAACTTTTTTTTTTTTTTTTTTTTTGAGACAGAGCCTCAAGCTGTCACCCTAGGTAAAGTGTGGTGGCATCACAGCTCACAGCAACCTCCAACTCCTGGGCTCAAGCAATTCTCCTGCCTCTGCCTCTCAAGTAGCTGGGACTACAGGCTTCCGCCACAACGCCTGGCTATTTTTTGGTTGCAGTCCTCATTGTTGTTTGGTGGGGCCAGGGCTGGATTCAAACCTGCCAGCTCAGGTGTATGTGGCTGGCGCCTTAGCTGCTTGAGCCACAGGCACCGAGCCAGCTTGTAACATTTTTAAATAAAAATTATTATGGTTACATAAAATCCTTTTAGAGAAACATACTAAATGATCACAAACGACATATGTTTGGAATTTGTTTCAAGGTAATAAGGAATAAGGGAAGTGGAAGAACATGTACATGGGGCAGAATTGGCAATGTGGTGATGGTTGATGACCAGTCCGTGGGAGTTGTTATGCTGTTCTGATTCTTTCTGCAGATATTTGAAGTTCTCCATATATAAAGTTAAATAAAAAACCACTATATTAGCGGCACCCATAGCTCAGTGAGTATGGCTCCGGCCACATACACCAAGGCTGGTGCTTCAAACACGGCCCGGGCCTGCTAAAACAACAATGACAACTGCAACAACAACAAAAATAGCTGGGTGCTGTGGCAGGCGCCTGTAGTCCCAGCTACTTGGGAGGCTGAGGCAAGAGAATCACTTAAGCCCAAGAGTTGGAGGTTGCTGTGAGCACAAAAAATAAATAAATAAAGCCACTATATCATCCTATTCCATGAAGCTGACTCCACTGGTCCTTTCCCAGCCTGGGAGTAAACTAGAAGTTTATTCTCTCAATTGGGTACAAAGGGTGTCTACAATGGAACACACTGGGCAAGGCTGAAAGCAGATTTATCATGCTGCACATAGGAGACTAATCCTATGGGCATTAGCATGTCCTCTTATCCCCACACCCAGCTGCTTTTCCCACTGGGTGAATGGAGTGTATCCAGGCAGGAGACTGGAAGGTCCTTCTCTGACCATCCCAAGAGAAAGGACCTAATGACACTGACATTGTGGGCTCCACAGTAAACAAACTAGTCAGGGTAACCCAGAGTTTCACAGTTTTTGATCAGGTTTTTAGCATCTCACTGTTAAATGAACAGACCAACAGACCAAAAATTACCAGACATTTGAGGAAGACCTCTGGCATAAGGACAAAAACAAATTGAAGGTGGGGAGAGCTAAAAGAAAAGCCATCCAAGAGGCTCGGCGCCTGTAGCTCAAGCAGCTAAGGTGTCAGCCACATACACCAGAGCTAGCGGGTTTGAATCCAGCCCGGGCCTGCCAAACAACAACTACAACCAAAAAATGGCCGGGTATTGTGGCAGGCACCTGTAGTCCCAGCTACTTAGGAGGCTGAGGCAAGAGAATCGCTTAGGCCCAGGAGTTGGAGGTTGCTGTGAGCTGTGATGCCACAGCGCTCTACCACAGCTTAAGGCTCTGTCTCAGAAAAAAAAAAAAAAAAAGAAAAGAAAAGAAAAGCCATGCAAGGAAAAGAAAAGCAAACTCCTAGTATTATTAGCATACTCAAGATATAAGAGAAAGTTGGGCATAGTGGCTCCTGCCTGTAATCCTAGCACTCTGAGCTCAGGAAATTGAGATTAGCAAGACCTCATCTCCATAAAACATAGAAAAATTAGTCAGGTGTGGTAGCAGGTGCCTGCTTCTCAACAGTTTGAAGCAGAAGAATTGCTTGAAGCTAGGAGTTTGACATTGCAATGAGTTATGATCACACCACAGCACTCTAGCCTGGGCAACAGACTGAAAAGTCTGTCTCAAAAACCAACAACAAAAAATCTGAATGAATGTCCAGAAAAATCAACCCAGGTTCCCATTCTTAAATATGAATGATAAATGATCAGACCCAAGAAGAAATCCAGCGTGATTAAAGAGCAAGTCCAAGGTAAGTGAACAAAACAATTGTCCCTGGAAGAAACAGTCATAATTCAGAGAAGCTGGGGGAATTAAGACAACTCTCTAATTTATATTCTCAACAGATTTGAGAAAATACCACAGCCACAAAAGAAGATGCTCAGAAATTAGATTCCCAGAAATAATTCAAGAAAAAGATTTGTAGTTAAAGTTAAGGACATCTTTCAGAACATAGACCAGAAAGTTACTAAGAGATGGAAAGTTTAGGAGAAAAATAAGAAACAGAGAAGATCCATTCAGGAGACATCTGAGAAACTGCAGTACCAGAAAAAAGAAAAAGAAAAAACATAAGGAAAGACATTGTCAAAAAAACTCCTGTAAGAAAATTTATCAGAATGAAAAGAAGTAAATCTTTAGGAGTTGAATGCCAAGAAGAATAAATAAAAAAAGATCAATCAGGTGGCACCTGTGGCTCAAAGGAGTAGGGCACTGGCCTTATATGCCGGAGGTGGCAGGTTCAAACCCAGCCGTGGTCAAAAACAAACAAACAAAAAAAATTCCCTGGATTCAATGCTGTGAAATTTCAGAATACCAAGTACAAACAGAAGATCCTAAAAGTTTTCAGAGAGAAAAAGTGGGCTACTCATAAAAAGAATGAGAATCAGACTGAGATAAGATTTCTTTTTTTTTAAGATGGAATCTCACTTTGTCACCCTTGGTAGAGGGCCATGGCATCATAGCTCACAGAAATCTCAAACTCTTGGGCTCAAGTGATCCTCTTGCCCAGCCACCTGTAGCTGGGACTACAGGTGCCCACCACAACAGCCAGCTATTTTTAGAGATGTGGGTCTCCCTCTAGCTCAGCCTGGTCTCAAACTCCTGAGCTCAAACAATCCACTGGGTAGGATTACAAGTGTGAGCCACCAAGCCCAGCAAGGGCATCAGATTTCTCTTTGGGGTTACTAAATGTGAGAAAATAATGCAATGATGCTTTCAAAGTTCTGAGAGAAAATTGTTTAGAATCTTGAATTCTATGGCCATAATAACAATATTTTTGGTTATAAACTGATAGAAGAATTTCAAGTACTAAGTTACTTGAGAGTGTACTTCATTAAAAAGGATGAAAACAATCTACTCCCTCCCCGAAAAAAGAAGGACATAAAATGCAAGAAATATGTTGGCACCAACCTGGTACTGAAAAGCACTCCCAGGATAAGACTTGTGCAGCAAGCCTCGAAAGCTATTTTTGTCACATTAGAACAGAAAGGCAGGAAGCCCCAGGTAGAATGTCTGCAGCAGAAAGAATGAAACCAATGCAAAGGAATAGACAGAATGGCTAAGACACCAGATAATGTTAATGACATGATGAAGAAAACAAAACTCTGTTTCTTCCATCAGTAGGAAAGTGAGGCAATTAGAAACAATAGGAAAGCCAGGTGGCTCATACCTGTAATCCTTAGCACTGTGGGAGGCTGACTTGGGCAGACTGTCTGAGCTCAGGAGTTCAAGACCAGCTTGAGCTAGCATGAGACCCCCGTCTCTAAAAATAGCCAGGTGTTGTGGTGGGTGCTTGTAGTCCCAACTACTCAGGAGGCCGAGGAAAGAGGATCGCTTGAGCCCAAGAGTTTGCGGTTGCTGTAAGCTGTGACATCATGGTACTCTACTAAGGGTAACAAAGTAAGACTGTCTCAAAAAAAAAAAAAAAAAAGTAAACTCACGATCCAATCATGAAGCATGGTCTGATTTTGGTCCTGATTCTGCAACAGGCAGTTCATAGAATCAACAGATAAAACAAGGAAGTCAGCTATGTACCCAGAAGAATGAATGTTGTGAATGTTGTCATCCTCGCCACGGCCACACCACCGTCAATGCTCAGCTGACAAAGACAAAGGTGAGCGCACAGAGGAGAGGAACAGGTGCTTATGCACCAATATCTTTGTCTAACACAGAAGGTATCACAAATTGCAAGCTGATAGAAGAAGAAATACAGATTCAAACAAAATATTTAAAGGTACAGATAGATGAACGGAAAATAGTAACTATTAAATACAAAAATGGAGGCAGGAGGAGGGAAATGTTAGTTACCTAATCCCTCACCTTTCATAACAGTGTCTTAAAACAATGACTCAAGAAATAATAGCACATATATATGTATATATATAATTTGTAAAAAATAGGATGTAACTGGTAGCATATGTATAGAAAAATATTTTGAAAGAGTGTTCTCCAAACTGCTGACTTCTGTCTGTCTCAATTTTGTCATTGGTAATCTTTAGTAATTACAAATTTAAGAAAATCTCAAATACATTAGAATTATATAATCTCATGGTGTTTTACATGAATATAGACACAAGACCTAAATTTCTGAAGTGTAACTACATACAATGAAAGTCTGATAAATGACTTGGAAATTACCTGTAATAAAAAGCCATTTCACTGTGTGAGGTACTCTCTTTCAAAGTAAACACTGTTACTCATGCTGGGTGAATCATAAATGGGAAAATATTCTATATCCCTGATTTACTTGTCTTTGAGAAGTATGGTTATTTAGAAAGCTTTCTTTGGGAGGAGGAGGATCATAACATTTAATGGTTATTAAAAATTATGGGAACTTTCATTATTTATAAAGTCCAGTCACTCTCTACAAAGTCAGTTGAGTAAATATATGAGGGAAACCAAAGTGTCTCTCTGGAAGCTTGCAGGTTACTCCAATATCAAGAACTATCACTTGTATGACACTTTTACAGAAGACTTCATAGACATCATCTTCTTGTAATGCTTATGCATCTTGTAATGCTTATGATCACATATAGAGGAGAAAATTGAATCTCAGAGCTTTAAAAGAATCACTCAACATCACTTCCTTAGGAGGAGAGCATTTGAGCCCTTTCTGTTAATGCCAAATCTATTCCAGTTTCTATCCCTAAAATGGAAATTACCAGAGAATTAATGGCTCCGGGGTTTATCCAGGTTCTTATATGCCTTAAGTTTTTAGTTCTGCATGTATTTTGAGGGAAGGAAATTATGATGTTTATTGTCTAACGTTTGCTGTTTTGTGATATGCCTCTAGTTTTGAGAAAAAGTAGGGAAAGTAATGTTTGGTGATCAAAAAATCAGAATCCAAAAAGCTATGAAAGCTAGGTTGTCTTCTGATAACGACAGTGAGTGACCTTGGGTCATAGTAGCAACTTTTTCTTTTGATATTCCAGGCCAATTATTTTTGATGAAACAAACTAGTGCTATCAAAATACCATATTCCAGGCAACTGGTAGGTCCATAACTTTCCTAAGTCATTCATTGTTGGCACCAATCCCCCAACCACCCCCTTTCTCCTTCCATTTATATAAAAATTATTCTGTAAAGTATTGCATTCAAGGGGCAGAAATTCCTTCAGAGAAGGATGGGTTAGCCCAATGGGTTCCATGAAACATTCCTAAGGTTACCAAGCTCTAGCATCTTTCCAAGGTAAGCATTCTGCTATGACCAGCCCATTATCATCAGACTATTCCATTCATATGTAAGGTGGCTGATAACAATTAACATTCAAGCATTTTCTTAATTTTTGTCAATAAGTTGAGAATCCCACCATAATTCACAAATTTAGTGAAAGGGAGTATGGTCTTTCCTCTTAGCAGCAGTACTTCCCTTAGTGAAAATAAACTGTTTTTCTATTCGATTCTGAGGACTTTCTTTTATTAACATGAGGTATGGAAGTCCTGGTCCCGTGCTCAGTTAAGACATCACAGACCTTGCTTTCTGAGCAGATTGTGATGTCTAAAATGATTATGCCTTTAAGTGACAACCTAAGATGAAAATTCACAGCAGAAATAAATGCAGCTTCCAGGGATAGTGGAAGCCTTTTAAAAAGCAAAGGTTAGAGGCTGCCTTATAAGAAATAAAGTTATCAACGATACATCCCAAGTATATTTAAATTAGTGATGCTCCTGACCTAATCACTGCTAATTCTTGAATCTCTTTATTGTTCATTTTTTAAATTTATTGTCCTTATTGAATCTCTTTAGAGATTCTCTAAGATAAACAGTAGAAAAGCTCAGCAAGCAAGTCACCTTCTGTACTCCAGAGAAGTGTCCAAGCCTTTCCCTTCATCTACTGATACCCACGGTATATTGGTGTCCACAGTGAAAGTGAAGTCTTTGGTCTGGCTCTTCTGACGCATTTACACACTGTTTTAATGATTTGTTTATGTGAGGGGCTTCACTACAGATGTAAGCTACAAAATACAGGACCATACCTTGTTAGCTATTTAAAATTCCTTGCACATTAGCTTACTTCCTGGTACACAGTGTTTAAGAAATGTTTGCTTAATATTCTGTGGTACATCAAAGACAGAAAAGATGAATTAACATTACTAACAGTTGCATGCTAATGACAAAACTGTTTTCCAAAATATAGTTTCTGGGGAAAAAAAAATTAAAGTCTTAAAGCCATTCTGTGTGCTAAGTCCTATTTGTCCAGAGAGGTCCTAAGCAGATTGAGAATTGATGCAGGCTACAGAGGATAGGTGGATAAAGGTTGGCTTTCAGCATCCTACAGGCACCAAAAAAGGGGGAATGAACATGGATTGGAGACATCTCTCCTTGAAAATCATTATCATGCTCCCTAAGCAAGAATAGTAGCTAACTAATAATTATGTGACATCCCTCCCTCACACAAACCAGACACTATTAAACCCCAAATTAATTTGTTTACATTAATGCCTTTAAGTAATTAGGTACAGCTCCCACCTCTTTCTTGGTAGTAGGGGAGTCTGTCACATTTATCTGTACTTGTTTGTAATTTTTCACAATCAGGGTGAGCATAGAGCCTTGCCAGGTCTCAGCAGAAAGATGAGTTTGATTTAAATACTGTGCAGAATGCATAGAGCAATGATGTGGTTACTGGTTCAGCACACCTGTAGGACTGGGGAACTGGGTCACCTTGTCACAGCTGGGAACTTACTGCAGTCCTTTTTGACAATTAGTGCAAGAGTGTCTGATTCATTAACTTTCCAGTGTGTTTAAAATCACAAACCCCTTCAGCCTTTTCTTTTATTAGGATGTCTTCATCTTTTTAGAGTCGGTGTCTGCTTGGAGAATTAAAAACTGAACTCTTAATGCTGATGTGAGTTTAATGAAACTTTAGGAAATGTCAGTCTGCTGCCCTCCTCCCATCATGTAACTGAGACAGACATTAGCCATTGTTCAGTCCTCTTCCTATTTGTTGGGGGGAAACCCCATTGTGTGTAATTTGGACAGGAGGTAATGCCTCAGTCCCCACTACAACTGTACAAAGGGCTTCATCTTTGCTCCTGACTATCCCTAGGTAGCTGTGGCAGTTGGGATGTGTTGATTATTGTTTCCTAGCATAGAAACTAGCAAGGATTTTATGACAGCCCCCCTCAACACACAATTCTTCTAATATATCCCATTTTTGCTAAAGTTATCTAGAGTTATTTGGTTCTATTTTTGTTTGTCTTTTGGAGACAGAATCTCACTTTGTTGACCTTGGTAGAGTACCATGGTGTCATAGCTCACAGCAACCTCAAACTCTTGGGCTCAAGTGATTCTCTTGCTTCAGCCTCCTGAGTGGCTGGGACTACAGGCTTCTGCCACAACACCCACCTATTTTTAGAGGCGAGGGTCTCACTCTGGCCCAGGCTGGTCTGGAACCTGTGAGCTCAGGCGATCCACCCAACTTGGCCTCCCAGACTGCTAGAATTACAGGCATGAGCCACTGTGCCCAGCCACCTAGAGTTGTTTTCAACATCATAACAGAAATACCTTTGATCTGGATTTTGTATATCACTGCTCTTGTTTTTTAGTTAGAACAATAAAAAGCCAAATGTATGCCTCTAACAGTGGTTCTCAGCCATAGGTCTGCATCAGAATCACCTGAGGACTTATTAAAACACAGATTGATGGAACCCACCTCCAAGGTCTGGGGTGGAGCCTGAGAAATTGCATTTCTAACAATTTCCAGGTGATGCTGCTGCTGGTACCACTATTCTGATGACCATACTATTTTTGTTGTTGTTGTTGTTTGAGACAGAGTCTTGCTCTGTTACCTCAGCTCTAGCTAGAGTGCCATAGGTCACAGCAACCTCAAACTCCTAGGCTCAAGCAATCCTCCTGCCTCAGCTTCACAAGTAATTGGGACTATCGGAGCCTGCCACATTACTCAGCTAATTTATTTATTTTTTGTGAAGACACAGTCTTGCTCTTTCTTAGGCTGGTCTTGAAATCCTGCCCTCAAGCCATCCTCCTGTCTACGCCTCTCAGAGTTGTAGGATTACAGGCATGACCCACCAACTGCCAATACTTTCAAGAATCATTGGTTTAAATGTTATAGGGTTTCCTCCAACCATACACAAAAAACTAGCAAAACATTTAGCCAAAACAATGATACAGGGTCTTACTTCAGATTTCCCTTGGTTTGCTGATTTCCCTGATTATCATTGCTTTTATACAATGATACATTGTACAATGAATTTGGAGAGATTTTTATATTATTTTGGGGGGCCAGTAAAGATTGTAAAATCTTAAAGGAGCAGCCAAAGCCTGGACATGTCCTTTATTTATAATAACATTGTGTCATATCTGAATTTTCAAAATTGAGTTTATTATATTCTTAACAGTGTCTGCATTATTTTTAATAGAATAATCAATTTAATGGTTTAAAACACTACTCACTAATTAATGGTCTTCCCTAATTTCCTGGATGCATGAGGAAATTATTTCATAGACAAAATCACATTTTAAAATGAATAAGAGCAGTTCAACGATTTTCTAGTTTTCATACATGATTTTGGCTATTTCTGAACATAGACTGTAGAGTTCGATTAGGATCTTTAAAGACAGACTTTGGAATTTTTTTGTTTGTTTTTTTTTGAGATGGAATCTCAATCTGTGCCCTGGGTAGAGTGCTGTAGCATCATAGCTCACAGCAACCTCAAACTCTTAGGGTCAAGTGACCCTTTTGCCTCAGCCTCCTGAGTAGCTGGGACTACAGGTGCCCACCACAATGCCCAGTTGGGTTTTTTTCTTCTTCTTCTTCTTCTTTTTTTTTCCTTTGTAAAGATGTGCTCTCACTCTTGCTCAGGCTGGTCTCAAACACCTGAACTCAGGCTATCCACTGGCCTTGGCTTCCCAGAGTGTTAGGATTACAGGCATGACGCACACTGCTCTCCACCTTGGAATTTTTTTTTTTTGTAGAGACAGAGTCTCACTTTATCAACCTCAGTAGGGTGCCGTAGAGTCATACAGCTCACAGCAACCTCCAACTCCTGGGCTTAGGCAATTCTCTTGCCTCAGCCACCCAAGTAGCTAGGACCACAGGCACCTACCACAATGCCCGACTATTTTTTGTTGCAGTTTGGCCAGGGCCGGGTTTGAACCTGCCACCCTTGGTATATGGGGCCAACACCCTACCCACTGAGCCACAGTCGCTGCCCAGAATTTCTTTTTCTTTCTTTTTTTTTTTTTTGAGACCAAGCTTTTACCCTGGGTAGAGTACTGAAGCATCAAAGCTCACAGTGACCTCCAACTCTTGGACTCAAGTGATCCTCTTGCCTTGGATTTTCTAATTTTAGTAGATACAGGTTGCACTTTTGCTCAGGCTGGTCTTCAACTTGTGAGCTCAAGCAATCCACCTGCCTTGGCCTTCTAGTGCTAGGATTACAGGCATGAGCCACCACACCTGGCCTGGAATTTTTGTTTTTAATGGTCTCTAATTTCCTGGATGCATGAAGAAATAATCTATATCTCAAACAATTTCAGAGCCATGAACACAACAGTGACATATTTTTAGTCAGGATGACTAAAAATAAAAAATAGTGACAAAACCAAATGCTTGCAAGGATGCTGGTGGGAAAATGTTATAGCTACTCTGGAAAAGAGTTTGGCAGTTTCTTATAAAACTAAACATGCAGTTTCTATATGACTCAGCAATTGTACTCTTGGGTACTTATCCAAAAGAAATAAAAACTTGTTCACATAAAAACCTGTATATGCATGCTCAGAGTAGTTTATTTGTAACAGCCCAAAGCTGGAATGTCAACCCAAATGTCCTTCAAAGGATAAATGGTTAAACTGTGATACAACTATATTATGGAATGCTAGTCAGCAATAAAAATGAACCAACTATTTTTTTTTCTTGAGACAGTCTCACTTTGTCACGCAGGCTAGAGTACAGTATCGTCATCATAGCTCACAGCAATCTCAAACTCCTGGGCTCAAAAGATCCTCCTGTCTCAGCCTCCTCAGTAACTATTAACACATGTCATGGGCCAGGTGCAGTGGCTCACACCTATAATCTTAGCACTTTGAGAGGCCTAGGCAGGTGGAACGCCTAAGCTCAGGAGTTTGAGACCTGCCTAAGCAAGAGCAAGACCCCACGTCTACTAAAAATAGAAAAACAAGCTGGGCATTGTGGCAGGCACCTATAGTCCCAGCTATTCAGTAGGCTAACCCAAGAAAATCACTTGACCCTAAGAGACTGAGGTTGCTGTGAGATAGGATGCCATGGCACTCTACTGAGAGTGACAAAGTAAGATTCTGTCTCCAAAACAAAACAAATAACAACAACAACAAAAAACACCAAAATACCATGTTACAACTCATGTGAATTGCCAGGGAATTATACTGAGTGAAACAAAAATCCCCCCAAATTATAACTTGTACAATGCTATTTATATAATGTTTTGGAAATGATGTGTTTACAAACAAAGAACAAAGAACATTCCAAGTTTTCAGGAGCAAAAAAAAAACCCCCAAAAAATAAAAAAAAGAAAAAAAAATAAAGAAACAGATTTGTTTTTGCTAGGTATTGGAGGGTGGGATTATAAGCCAGCCAGGAGGGGAGGGAATTGATTGGTATATTGATTGGCATGGTATAGAAAATGCTTAAACTTTTGACTGTAGTGATGAATAAATGAACCATCATGTGTTAAAGCTGTATAGAACTTAATAAACACATCAGTATCAGTAAAACTGTGAAAGTCTGAGTAAGACAATTGGATTTTACCAATGTCAATATCCTGGTTGTGATATTATACTGAAGTTTTGTGAAATGTTACCATTGAGGGAATCTGAGTAAAATATACCCGGGGTCTCTCTGTATTATTTCTTATAATTACACATGAATCACAATTATCTCAATACAAATTCAAGTAAAAAAACAATAAACCTTACTAATGTTCAGAATATTCATATAGCAAGTCTTATATATTAGTAATATTTCATTTAGGTTGTAATTTAGAAAAAGATCCCAAAGACATCTGGACATAAAATAATAAATAGATGCACTAATTAATCCCAATTTTATACATTCCATTTTTTTTTTTTTTTTTTTTTTGAGACAGAGTCTAAAGCTGCCACCCTGGGTAAAGTGCTGTGGCATCACTGCTCACAGCCTCAACTCTTGGGCTTAAGCGATCCTCTTGCCTCAGCCTCCCAAGTAGCTGGGACTACAGGCACCTGACACAACACGTGGCTCTTTTTTGGTTATAGTTGTCATCGTTATTTGGCAGGCCCGGGCTGGATTTGAACCCGCCAGCTCCAGTGTACGTGGCTGGCGTCTTAGCCACTTGAGCTACAGGTGCCAAGCCCAGTCAGTTGTTTTAACAATTTAATTTTCAGGTGAAAAGCAAAAGAAGTCTAGATCCTAGATGTAGAAAGGACCTTAAAGGCTAATCTGACCCAGCCACTGGTCAGGTATAGAAAAGTGCTCTCAAGAGTCATTCACTCTAGCTGTCCACTCCCACCAGAGATCTTCTGCACAGTACCCCAAACACATTCCAGGATAGCAGCACTAGAAGGTATTGGAGCAAAGACCACCACACGCATTTTATAATACATGTACTAATAAATACTTTACCCTTTATTGAGAGCCTACTGTATTAGACTGCTAAATGTATCTCTGTGATTTAGTTTATGCCTCACCAATAACTTTCAGTGAGAGGTATTATCTCCATTTTTACAGATGAGCGAAATGAGGCTTGGTGAATTTCATTAACTTGCTCCAGCATCAGGTGATGTGAGTGTGAGTCCTTGTGGGTCATGGCTGCCCTCTTCAGCATACCCCACTACCTTTAAAAGGGCCTACTACTGCCCTCCTAGCTCCAGCACATATATGTATGGCATATTCCCAATGTCATTTGCTTGATAATTGGCTTTAAATTTTTAGCCCAGGGACTATAGTCCCTTACAGGATTCACAAATTGGTTTTAGGAAATCATAAACCCACTGAAATTGGATGCAACATTTGATATGTATTTGTGCATATGAATTTTTCTGAGAGAAAGGTCCAGAGTTTCCATCAGCTTCTCAGGGAGGTTAAGAATTACAGCAGTCAGATTCTAAGAAAGATTTTTTTTTTCATAAATTGGAAAATGTCTCAAGTGCCCAATAACACTGACACTAAGAAGTGATACATTTGGGGGAAATAAAAGCAGCTGAGCTGCCAAATCCTACATTGAAAGGAGGGTCAACACTGCCCTTTGAAAAGAATTGTTTACTATTTTGTATCTATGTGTTTCAGATAGCTTTAGAAGATAGTATTTTTGACAAATTTGATACATGATGAGAGGATATCAAGGTATACTTTAATTTCAACATGAGAACTAGTTACAGATGTAGAAAATAGGGGCTTATGATGTGTAAGTGGGCAAATGCTTTTTGTTATTTTTGACAACTTTTAATGAAGAGAAGATACAAGCAGATACATGACTGCACATTACTTTGAAAACCGTGCTAGAAAATGCATTCAATTTCATGCCTTTGTGCCAGCTTTCCCCTCTTCTATAATGTCTTTCTCCACCTCTTTGCCCAGGAAATTTGAACATTACACTGCCTAAATTTAAGCCCTAGAGCAAGATCTTCTGTAACTCTTTTGAGATGTTCCATTTCTCTCTTCTTACGTGTACTTGTTCTGTAACTTATGTCCTAGCCCTCTGTAGACATTCCTATCACTGTACCACCATCAGCTGTTCATGTCTGTTGCATCTAGTTACTTGAGCCTCTGAAATGTTGAAGTTGTGACTGGTTTATTTGTGTTCCTTATTTCTAGCCACGCGGTAGGTGGCTGACATTTACTGAATGAATAAAACATTAGCTTTCATATAGGGAGGTCTTCTTTGTATAGGCTGTGTGGAAAAGACACTGTTAAGTCTATCTAATTAAATGATAACAATTACAGATAGTTTCTGACTTAGAATGGTTGGATTTGTGACTTTTCAACTTTATGATAGTATGAAAGTGATGCACATTCTGTAGAAACCATACTTTGAATTTTGATTCAAAATCCAATAACGTTACTGTAAAATAGGCCTCATGTTAAATGATTTTGCCCAACCATAGGCTAATCTAAGTGTTCTGAGTTTGTTTTAAGGTAGGCTAGAGTAAGCTATGATGTTCAGTAGGTTAGATGTATTAAATGTATTTTTTTTTTTTGAGACAGAGTCACACTCTGTCACTTAGGCTAGAGTGCCATGGTGTTGGCCTACTCACAACAACCTCAAACTCATGGGCTTAAGCAATCCTCCTATCTCAGACTCCTGAATACCTGAGACTACAGGTGGATACAACCACATCTAGCTAATTTTTCTATTTTTCAGTACAGAAGGGGTCTTGTTTTTGCTCAGGGTGGTCTTGAACTCTTGAGCTTAAGTGATCCTCCCACCCTAGACTCCCAGAGTGCTAGGATTCCTAGAGTGAGCCACTGTGGCTGGCCTATATTTCAACTTATATTTTCAATTTGCCATGGGTTTATTGGGATGTGGCCCCACCATAAGTCAAGGAGAACTGTCCTTGTTAATGACTAATCAAAATGCCTTTTAGAAACCTCCAGATGCAACCTCCTGACTTAAGGGTTGAGGAAATAAAAGAAAGCCGGGACATCTAGGCAAGTAGAAAAACAATCAAGTTAAGCAATGAAAGGTTTCTAGGTCAGGAGTAGCAGCATCACAACAGGAGCCTGCACTCAGGTAAGCAGAGAAAGAGGTTTAGTTTGGTTTAGAAAGAAGAGGCTTCTTGCATACAGAATAAAAAGGAGGGCAAGAAGGTCTGGACTGACAGAAGAATGGGGGATTTCTTGGGGGCATCAGAGATTCTAGTTTTATTCAGATCCAGGGACTCAGGAACAACTGCCTATGAATGGGAACAGCTGCAGTCTGGCCTGCTGTTGCTTAACAAAACTGATCTTCTTGGATCTTTCACTAGAATCATTGAAAGTCTGAGCCCCAAGGTGCCAGAGAAATGACCTACGGCCATCCTTTTTATTAGACGGAGCTGAAGCCTTGAAGCCAGCCCAGGAGACTGGCTTTCACTGGTCTCAGGCAGCATGCAAGGTGCTCTAGGTAGATGGTTCTGTTCTGATGTCTGTGACCTGAGGAAAGGCCCAAGGCTGCAGGAGTTGGCCACTGATGGTCCAGTGCCTTGTTGGGACACAAACCAAGTAAAGGCATTAAAAGCATTAGGTAGTGGGTCAGAACCACATTTGATAACCCCAGCCTTTTCTTTCTATAATATTTCCTCTCTATAACGTGTTAACAAATAAGTCTGTTTGCCAGAAAAAGCATAATGAGCTTTTAGTTCTAATCTGCAACTCTAGAAGGAGGGGAAATTTAGCGGAAGGCAGGGAGAAACAAGCTGTAGACTGCTGTTTGGTCAAATTGTATACAGATCAGATAATATGTAACGAACATCTACCTTGCATCTTTAACCCTGTCTCTCATCTTGTTCCTATTTGGCACTTTCTGCGATTCTGGCAACTTTGTTATGAGTCAACAGAGCACACCTCAGGGGCTCTGAAAGAAGTCTCTCCCTTGAACTTGCAGGATCTAAAGCTCGTTAGTACAAAATGGCACTGCAGGCCTGAGCGCGAGATGCCCAGTGTGGGAATACGCCGCGGTTTCGCGCAACTCTCGGGTTACTATCAGGGGCCCGGAGCCTGAGCTTGAGACCCAGACAAGCAGTTCCGTTTTCTGGACCTGAGAGTCCGCATCTGACAATCGGTTCGCCCAGAGAATGTGGCAAAGACCGAGGGAGACTGCGTGCGGGCAGCATCGTCCCAGCCACCTCTGATCCACCTCTGCTAGATCCCCGCCAGACGCCTCGGGCCGGAATTAGAGGTAAGAAGCCCCCAGCCAGCCAGGACCCATGCCCGCGCGCCGGCTGGTGGCGGGCGACGTAGCGGCGCGGCGCGACCCGCCCCGACGTGCACCGCGGGAGCGCGCACGCACACGGGCGCACGCGCGGGCACGCGCAGGGCCGGGCCGGCACCGCGGCGGGCGCGCGCGGCTCCAGGAGGCGGCGGCGGCGGAAGCGGCTAGGGCGGCGGGCGTCCGGCTCTGAGGTGGAGGCGGCGGCAGCAGCGGCAGAGGCAGCGGCGGCTCGGGAGTGGGCTCGGCTAGGAGGAGCGAGGGTCGGGGCGCCGCTGAGAACGCCAGTCCCCCGGCTAGACCCTCTGCCCACTGCCCGGACGCCTGGGCCGCGGAGTTTGTGTCCCGGCTCGGACCCCGGCGCCCAGCCCGGAGCCGTAACCTTGAGGCGGCGGCGGCGGCGGGGCCGGGCCGGGCCGGGCCGGGGGGCGGCGGCACTGGATCCACGGCTGCCCGATCGCTGGCGGGAGATGTCGAATCCCGGGACGCGCAGGAACGGCTCCAGCATCAAGATCCGTCTGACAGGTACGGCCGGCGGGAGGCCCACCCACCCCTCGGGCGCCCCCTTAGATCCCGCGCAGCCCCTCGTCAGCCCCGAATTCCCTGTAGGGCGCCCTTGGCAGTGGCCCTCCCCCATGCCGGCCGTTGTCCAGGACCTCGTCACCCCCTCGGGCATGTGCCCCTCGCCTGTCCCACCCGGCCCCGCCTCCTCACCTCTCCGCACCCCACCTCCCTATTGCCCCCCGTTTCCCTCCCTCTCCCCCACACCTGCCCCCTCGCTTCTGCCCGGCCCCGCCCCCTCGCTTCTCCTCTCCTGGTCCGCCCCCTCGCCTTTCCTCTCCTGGCCCCGCCCCCTCGCTTCTCCCCTCTTGGCCCCTCCGTCGTTTTTACCCGGTTCAGCCTTCTCCTCGTTTCCCTTCCTCTCCCCCTACTGCTCCCTCTCTTTTCCCTACTGGCCCCGCCTCTCGCCCTTTCCCTGGTCGGGTCCCTTGCTTCTCATCACCTTCCCATCCTCTCTCGCTTTTCAGTCTTCCTCCTGCCCCTGCTGCTGAGGGCGCCCCTCCCCCCAGATTTTCCCTTGCCCAACTTGCACTTGCTCCTTTGCCTCTCTCCTTCTGCTCTCCCTACCCCAAACCGATTCTTGCCCCTTCCTACCATCCTCTCTCTTCCCCCCACCGGTCTCCTTCCTGGCCCCGCCCCTTGCTCGGTGCCTGACCACGCCCCCTACTCCACCAAGCCCCGCCTCCACTCCTCCACCAGGCCCCGCCCCGGCTTATCTTCAGCCCCGCCCCCTCGCTGCTGTCTCGCGGCCTCTACCCTTTATTTCCTTCAGCCTCGAATTCGTAGGCCCTCACCCGGTAGCTTCTCCCAGTCCTGTTCTCACTTCTCTTCTGGTCCAGATCTCTACAGTCTGGTCCATTTCCTTTCTCCGGCCAGGCCACTATGTACTCTTGACTCTGCTTCTTCACTTCTTAGCTTTCCTGCCTTGCACTTCACCGTCACCCGGCTCCCTGCATCCCTGAGCCCCTGTAGGCGCTGATCTCCACCCACACGTATTGGAGGCTTTGGCAGCTGCACAAACGCAGGCTCCTTGATTCACTCTCATTTCGTCTTCAATGAAATGCCGTGTTTCCCAGGTGGCTCTGTAGTGCCACCTTAAAGGGTGAGCGCGACCCTCTGCCGTGGGCCTATGGCTTGGTGATTTGGACATATGTAGATGCGAATTGTCTGCTATAGGTGCCCCTCCTAACCGGCTTCAGAAATTGTACACCGGGTCTTCCCTTTCTTTCTTCTGTACCACAGTGCTGCTGCCTCTTCCCCCACTTCACCGTCTGCGACTTGGCAGTTTAAATTCATCCCGAAGGCTGGATTGTTGTGTTGCAAATGCAGTTCTGCTTTGGGACTTTCCAAACTCGAATATTTCCAATTCTAGAAAGGAAATAAAAAGTTCAGTCTAATTCCTGTCACGGACTTTCCCTTGGATTTTTCTGGTCAGTGGCCAGTCTGATGAGAACTCCAAAGTCGGGGTCTGGTCAGGTCCTTTCAAAGAGAGAATGAACATTTTGAACACTTTTTGGCATATGCATTGCCGTTAAGTCATCGTTAAAATCCATAAAAACAGCAGTAGGTAATTTTTTTCAAACTAAAATTTATTTTGAACGCTCATAAGTGCGCGTGATCCAACTTTTGTTTTAAGAAACATTTTTTGTTCCAGAAGATGTCACATAATGGTTTAGACTCAAACTCTGGTTTTATAAAGTAACAGGTATACTTGTATCCCCAGAATCTTTTGCTTTAGGAGATACATACTCCTTTATGGCAGGGTGGATAGGAAAGACTTATCATTCTCACTATGTAGATACAGTGTACAACATTGTTATTTTTGTGGTTACATAAAAGTCACATTTTTGACATTGTAATACTTGTAAAAGTTTACTGATAGTTTTAATTGGTTCTGATTGACAGTGTAATCTGTAGCTGACATAAGACTGGTTTTAATTTTCTTGTTAAAAGTAGAAATAACTGGTTTTGTGAGTTTTGGTAGAAATGTGATTGTTTTAGCAGGTATAGTTTTTAATTACAATGTTTGTGTCAGATGTATCTATATTAACCAATCCTAGTTAGCAGTTATGGGCCTTTTTCTTGTGAAAAGGAGGACTCGGTTTATCTTCCTCCCAAATTACTTTTGGATTCAGGAATTTAGATGCTATAGATTCAGGAATGCTTAAAGAGTTTTTGGGTGACATCTGATATGGAAAAATCAGGTAATGAGTGTTCTTTCCGAAACACTTTTTCCCTTACCCCCAGCTCCCATATAGGTTATTAAGGGTCCCACAGTTTCTGTGAATATGATTATCCTTACAATAGGATTGAGGTATAGTAGTGATTGTGTACAAGTACAATGCTAATACATGGAATTTATGTGGAAATGTTGCAACTAGATTTTGTTGACAATTGAATAGATTTGGCCTAATCTTTATGGTATGTTGGGTAGCTATCTTCCAAAGTTGAATGCTTTTGTTACAGATCTTAGAGTTTATTTCCATATTTGATATTTGAAAAAATGACTTCTAAAAATGAGATATTTTAGCCATCAATGGATATCACACAGAGCATAATTCATTGTAAAGACAAAGAAGACCTTGCACCTATAAAAGAACATTTAGAACTTTGGGGCCCCTGGTTGTATTTGGTGGTGAATAGAGCAATAGATTTAGAGTTAGGAGACTTGGATTCTGGTCAGATCTACCACTAATGGCATGATAGGAAACAAATTATGTAACTTTTCTGGTTAGTTTCTTCATATGTCAAATGAGCTTTCAACTCCATTCTAACGTTGTTTGATCCTCCTCCTCAGAGGGTATATCAATTTAGATACCTACTTATTTCAAATTACTTTTAGGCACTTGTACTTTCTGTTGTTCTCAATTCTGATTTGAGAAATTTGTGTTAGAGCACAGCAGTTGTGTTTGATTTATGCCAAGCATTAAAGTTGTATATCGATCCCTTTTAAGAATTTTCCCCCTTTGCAACTCTCTTTGTTCTTGAAAACTGTTGGGTAATATGTTAAACTGCTTTGGCAACCTGGTTTAAACAGAAGAATGTTTGAGTCTTCACATTAAAGTAGCATAATTTTAATGAATGTCTTTATGGTATTTTAGTAGGAAAATAGTTTTCAAATGGTTTCAATAGGTTTTGGAGCATAATATGTGCAAAATCAATTGATGTTTGTCAAACACCATTATCATGCAGACATTTTAGAGTTCATTGGCAAATCAAACACTTTGGAAACATTTTGATTTAACAATAAGCAGAATTTGCAAAAATTCTATTCTTATGTGGTACACTTATGAATCCCAGGTACATTTTTTAGGCTGTTTTGGGTAAAAGAATGGAATTTTCAGCACTAAAGGTCCCTTAGTGCTCTTCAAGAAAATTAAATTTTATTCTAATGGTAATCATTTGAAATACCAAGTACCTAAAGTTTTTTGTGCTCTTATGCCTTGAAATACCCTCATACCTCCTTGTATTTTTATATCTTTTGGAGCATGACTGCATATTGTGAAGAGATAAATTTTCTAATTCCAAGTAGAGAGTGGGAAAGAGACCTTCCTTGATAGCATATGGAAATGTGAGGTTATTTTTAAAGTTGTAGCACATGCGATGTAAAGCTGACTTGTGTTTTGCTATTTAGATGATGTAATTTGGGAGCAAAATAGTTGTAGTAGTAGTTGTTAATAACTTTAATCGATAACTATTAGGTGACCCAATTGATTCAAAATAGTTCTGTTTCTCTTAAGAAAGATTAAGAAAACTGTTAAGAGCATTGACTTTATCAATTTGTACCAGCAAAAAACTTTCCTTATGTAAGGTGGGCAAAGCTTGTTTCTTTCGTAGAGATAGGGTCTTACTTTGTTTCCCTTGGTAGAGTGCTGTGGCATCACACAGCTCACAGCAACCTCCAACTCCTGGGCTTAGGCAATTCTCTTGCCTCAGCCTTCTGAGTAGCTGGGACTACAGGTGCCTGCCACAACCCCCAGCTATGTTTTTGTTGCAGATTGGCCGGGGTCAGGTTTGAACCCACCACCTTCAGTATATGGGGCCGGTGCCCTACTCACTGAGCCACAGGTGCCGCCTGGGCAAAGGTTTTTTCGACAACTATAACACAATTGCTGTGATGAGAAGGAATAAATGAGCGGTTTTTAGCCATGTTCTGCATCTGAGTTGGCATGACATTTTCCATAGGGTTGGCTTCAAGTTTAAGAAGGAACATTCGAGGCAATTCTTTGAGCTGAATTATCTAAAGCAGTGGTTCTCAACCTTCCTAGCGCTGCGACCCTTTAATACAGTTCCTCCTGTTGTGGTGACCTCCAACCATAAAATTAGAAAGGTTGAGGACCACTGATCTAAAGGTATAGGATAGGTTAGATCAAATGTTGCTGCAAAACTTAACTTGCATTTATTCTTTAAGAGGAATCACGTATAGGTTCTGTCATTCTTTTTGTGATTTGAGCACATTTGTGTCATTTTTTTTAGAAGAACTTTTTTCAAATCCATTTTCTCCTTTTAATCTTCTTGGCCCACCTAAGTGACTTTAGACATGAAATCTTTCATTTGTTTTATTTCTATTTGTATTTTTATAGTAGTTGTGATTTACCAAATCAAAATTTTCCTTCAAATTTATTTGTCGGAGTTTAAAACTTCTATTTTTGCAACCATGATAGTAATTTCAATATGTCAGGTTTTTCCTGCTTTTGTACAAATTTTCATTTTGTTGCTTCAGTCACAATGTTGGGTTCTAGTGTGGAACATTGGGTGAAATAATGTTCTCGAGGCTGAGTTACTTATAAAGTATTTCCTCATGAATTAAAAAGAAAGAATGTAAATTTCAACATCCACTCAATGGTCCAGTTAACTAGACTGGCTGTTTTGTAACTCATTTGTGGGCACTGGTTAAAAGTTAAAATAGCTGAATTGTGCATTTTATTGAGTGGTTCAGAAAACCTCAGATGTATGAAATAATCTTCACAATGCTCTGCTTTTCTAGTTGAGAAAGCCTAACTTAGGATTCTTATTTGGATCAAATAAGAATTTGTAATTTCAAAATCATTTTAGAGGTTACATTTTTTTTGTTAGTTTGTTTGAGAGAGTCTCACTTTTTCACCTTTGGTACAGTGCTGTGGCTTCACAGCTCACAGCAACCTCAAACTCTTGGGCTCAAGTGATTCTTTTACCTCAACTGCCCAAGTAGCTGGGACTACAGGTGCCCACCGCAGTGCCTGGCTATTTTTTAGAGGCAAGGTCTAACTCTCACTCAGGTTGGTCAGGCAATCCACCTGCCTTGGCCTCCCAGAGTGCTAGGATTACAGGCATGAGCCACCACACCTGGCCAAAGTTAAATATTTTTAAACAAATAAGTAATAAACAAATCTTTTGTGTGTGTGTGTGTGTGTAACTGAACAATTAAAATTACTATTTTGCTTGTTTCATGAGTTAATTTGTAAGTGAAAGATCCCAATTTAAAAATTATTGTGGCATGGGTACTCTTACTCTGACTAAAGTCCTTAAGGCCATTCTAGTTGAAAGAGCGCTGTGGAGTTATATTTAAAAAACAAAAGCACATAGTGAGGTAGATAGCTTTTTAAAATGTTAGAATTAGTGTTTTGTGTACATATGCAATTTAATCCATTTAGATGTCTAAACTAAGTGGAATGTTGTTTTCACATTTTTGGATTAAAGGGAAAAAAAAGCCCTTTTATTGTTTTAAAACAAGGCTTAAATAATGTACAATCAATGCTTCTGGTGATGCGCCCCACTCTGTAATTCCAGCTGTGTTCACCTCTACTGCAGCTGAAAGGAATTCTAATTGGCTGAGGAATGTTGGCAACATCATGTATCACTGAGCACGAACCTATTCTGCAGGCTTCTGGATGATGCATTTCAGATGTTTTAATCTCCTGAGTCCAACTTGGAAGTTGCTTTCAGGAGTCTGGAAGAGAATGTTGTGAAGCTGTCTGTTGTACACAGAAGCCTGCTTTCTTCTTTGTATGTTGGATATATACTGAGTTTTCTAAATGCCATGGGGCATTCTTAAGGCTTAAATACTGGATTGAGAATCAGGTCTGATTTTTATTTCTCACTCACAAAAGTACCATGGTAAAGAAGGGAGTGCATAGAATTATAATATTTTCATGACTTTGTTTTATATGTAATGTGAGAGATCTGCTTTTTTATGTCACACAAGGACCTGATAAAGATGGATGGCTTTAATATTTTAATGAGTACTTATGAATTATTTATAGGGGTAGCACATGTAAATACATAGATCCCCGTTATCTCTTATTTCTAAATAATATGTAAATCATAAAGCCAATGATGTATTTTAACACTGAAGAAAATGGAACCAATTGGCCAACATAGAAAAATAATACAATGAATTGGTAAATTCTTTGGGTATTCAGAAAATTCCTTAGAGAAAACAGAAGTCTGGTTTTCTTAATATATAAATAGATTTCAAAATCAATTAGAAAAAGGCCAATAAGCTAATAGGGAAAGCATATGGATAATTCAGGAAAAGAAAATTAAAATTTTAAATGTGTCAAAAGACCCTCAGCCCTATTTTCTCCCAAATATCCATTTTCTTTCTTTTTAAAAAAAATTTATTTTTTTTACGGACAATCAGGCCATTCATACTAAACAAAATACAAATTAAAACTAAGTGTGAAACATATTTTCGTCTAGCAGATTGGCAGACCAAGGAATTTGAAAATCTTTTGTGATGACAATAGTGTAGGAAAGCAAGAGGTCTTTACAGTGTTGGTGGGGAATGTAAATTGATGCAGTAGGTACTGTCTGTCAGATAATAACTGTATATATCCTTTGATCTAGCAATATTGAACCCAGGATTTTTTTCTTACAGATATGTTCACACGTTTATGTAAAGTCTTAATGTGCAAAATCATTGCAGCATTGCTTGAAATTACAAAAGACTGAAATCAGCCTAAATATGGATCAAGAGAACTACTTAATGAATTATTATGTATCTCCAAGGATGTGTAGTTGTTTAAAATAATAAGATGGAACATTCTCTAAGATACATTATTGAGTAGGAAAAGAAAGCATGATCCAGAATAATGGATAGTATATCTACTAAGTCATAAATAAAACAAAAAATATAAATAAAGGAAGAAATATATAGATATATTTGTATAGAATATTACTGGATAGGGATGAGAACATTTTGATTTTCTCTGAGGAGAACTCAGATTCTAGAGGAGAGAGACTTCTTTTTATTGTATTTAATCTTCCTTCCCTCCACCTCTTGAGCATATATTGCTTTTCAGCAATTAAAAACATTAAAAAGTTCTTAAGAAAAGAATTTCTTAGAGCAACTAGTAAGTCCATTAACTGCCAAAAGTAACCGTTGTTTTAAAATGTAAGTATTCTGAAAATTCAAAATGATTATGCTGATGCATTTTAAAGGGCTAAAATAGCATTTCAAAGCACATACCCATGGTTTTAGGTATTGTATTTTCTCACCAGGAGGGTTCTTGGGTTCTACGGAATAAAATGATTTGCACACTTGTTTTGTAGCTCTGAACAAACTTGTTTTTTTCAGGCAGTCTATTTATTCTGATATTGAGACTACCCCCCAAGATCCAAAAGGCTTTTCTAGCACATTAAAGTGATTCTTTCCAGGTTCAGAAATTTGGAGCTTCTTAGACCTAGTTTGCATAGTGAGTTCTTTGAAAAACTGGGGTCTTGATTCTGAATAATAGTGCTGGCTTATGTAATTTGTTGGAATGTTATTTGGGGCTATGTCCGACCTATTTTTGTAAAATAATCTCATCTCCAAAATGGGGGTAAAAATGCTCACTTGCTTATGCCCATAATAATCATTTAGCATTGTTCCAAGTATTTATAATCAACATTTGCTGTGGACGTCAAGGAAATTTTGATATTGGATTCTATAGAAGTAGAAAAAGTAGCAACCCTGTGTAATATATCTTTTTTTTCTTCTTCTTCTTCTTTTTTGAGCTGGAGTTTCACTTACTTGCCCCAGGCTAGAATGCTGTGGGGTCAGCCTAGCTCACAGCTACCTCAGACTCCTGGGTTCAGGTGATCCTCCTGCCTCAGCTTCCCCAAATACCTGGGACTACAGGAGACTGCCACAATACTCAGTTAATTTTTTCCTGTTTTTAGTGGGGGGAGGGATGTCTTGCTCTTGCTTAGGCTCATCTCAAACTCCTGAGTTCAAGGGATCCTCTTAGGCCTCTCTCAGATTATTAGGATTACGGCATGAGCCACTGTGTCTGGCCTATGTTGCCTTTTTTTCTCTTAGATCTTTGGGATAAAAAGTCCAAAGTTTTACTCTGTTGTTCTATATGTATTACCAACAATTTATAGATTTGAGAATTGCTTGATGCCTGTTCTTACATGCCAGTGATATTAATGCCTTAGGTCTGTACAGTGAGTGTTTCATAGATTTCAGAGAGTTTCTCCATAGTTCCTCACTTGAGTCAGAACATCAAGCCAAGCTTAAAAGGGCTTTTTTTTTTTTTTTTTTTTGGTATGTGTTTGTATTTCTAGGTTTAAAAAAAAATATGTAATTTGTTTTATTCTCTAGGAACTCATTGTTCAGGAGAAAGAAGGATGGTTTCTCTTATCCTGAATGGATACTTATGTGCTGGTATAAAAATACTTAAGAGGCACATTTAATCCAACTATAATTTATATGCTGTACAATAATCAATAGTCATGTGTAGGGAAAGGCCTAAGTTTGCTTATGGGATGGTCATTTAACTCTTCTTAGGCTTTAGTGAAACAAGCTTTTCTTTCTCTTTTTGTTTTGGTGAGATAGCCTTTCTTTCCTCTGTAATTATGCAAGGTTAGAAATGTGACATTCTTCTCCCTAGTAGTTGTCTTTAGCTTAATATGCCTAGTCTACTCAAGTTTAACATGTAACATGTCCAGAACAGTTTTTTGCCCCTTCCCAGAGCCCTTCTTTTCCAGTCTTCCTCACTTCATTAAATCTACCCAGTTGCTCAAACCAAAAATTAAGACTTATTGTCATTCTTCATATCTAATTTATCTTCAAGTTCTCTTGTTTCTGCCACCAGATTTTATCTGTACTTGTCTTCTGTTCATGTCTCTGCCCGCTCCCTGCCTTGTCCTAGTTCTGCATAATCATCTTTTGCTTCAAGCTCTTTTTAATTTAGATGTTACTTGTGACCAAAACTGCCCTGATGCAATGTTAGTTATTTTTCTACTTCAGAGATGTTTAAAAGATTGATTATAGAAGTCTTTGTTTGTTCTAATTCTAGAGTAGAGAAGGATAGAGATTTGCTGCTGACATTGCCTTTTCTCCTGGCTAGTGCAGCTTCCTTAACTGTCTGCTCCAATGTTCTCTTCCTTTAGCCACGGTTCTGGGAATATGGTGAGGCTGGATGGTCATTCTTGACAGGGCAAGATGGAGTTTCTCATGGTTTGATGACTTAGGGATGGCCAATGACAAGTTTAATCATGTCCAAGACAGCATTGTATGATGATGGAGAGAGACCAGGAAACCAAATTGAATACTATTATTTGAAAGAGTTGAGAATGGGAAGTATATAGTCTTTTCTGGCTGGAGCATGTCACATTCTCTTGTACAGGAACAGCACATTTATTGCCTCTGGATAACTCATGGTTTTATCACTCTCACAGTTTTTCCCCAAGGTATTCTGACTCTATAGGTCCTGTCTTAGTAAGTGATGCTATCAACCAGTAACTTGTTCAGACCAAAAACTTGGATATCTTTGATTCCCTTCTTTCTCATACTCTAGAAATTATCATTTCAACTTAATAACTCACACCCTGAGTCTTTCTACTTTTCTCCATCTCTGCTCTTACCATTCTAGACCTAGGTCTTCCTTGCCACTCACTTGGATGCCTGAAGTAGTCTCCTGAATGGTCTCCCTGCTTCTGTATTTTGGAATACCATGCATATACAGGAAAAGACAGTAAACAGTTTTATACTTTATATAAACTGAAATACCAGTGATTCTCAAGTGGAAGCAGGTTTATACCCCAAGAAATATTTGGCGTAAGGGCTGGGCGTGGTGGCTCATGCCTGTAATCCTAGCACTCTGGGAGGCTGAGGTGAATGGATTGTCTGAGTTCAGAAGTTAGAGGCCAGCCTGAGAAAGATCCAGACCTTTAAAAATAGCCTGGCGTTGTGGCGAACGCCTGTAGTCCTAGCTACTTGGGAGGCTGAGGCCAAGAGTTGGAGGTTGCTGTGAGATATGATGCCATGGCACTCTACCGAGGGCAACAAAATGAAACTCTGTTTCAAAAAAAAAAAAAAAAAAAGAATAGAAATATTTGCCAATATCTGGAGACATTTTTGATAGTCATGGCTTTGTGAGTACCACTGGAATCTAGTGGGTAGAGGCCAGAGATTTTGCTAAACATCTTCTAATGCAAACACCCCCTGCCCCCAACAAGAGTGATTCAATCAAAAATGTCACTCTTGTTAGAGAAAACCCTGATCTAGATCAAGAAATAGAACATTGCTAGAATGTCCCTGCAATCCTGAGAATACTTCCTTCCTGATTTCTACTCCCAACCTCCAAAGATAGTCACTGTCCTGACTTGTAACAGCTTGTTTTTGACCTTCATAATAATGAAATTGTACTATATGCACTCTTGAGACTGGCTTCTTTTGTTCAATGTCATGTTTGTGAAATTTATCTGTAAAACCAGAAAATTAGCAATCGACATTGGTACAATCCACAAAGCATATTCAGATTTCACCAGTTATACATGAACTCTGTGTGTGTGTATACTGTTCTATGGAGTTTTATCACTGTGCAGATTCATGTCACCACCACCACAATCAAGAGGGAGAATTGCACCATGCCCCAGGTTCCTTTACGCTATCCCTTTATAGCCACACCCATCCCTCTCTGTCCCTGGGACTGAACTGTTTGCCATCTCAAAATCATTTATGATTATCTATCCTATTCCATAGATCTATTTCTCTATTTTTGTGTCAGTATCATGCTATTATGATCACTATAGCCTGGTAGTATAACCTGAAATCTGACAACGTGATGCCTCCAGATTTGTTTTTATTTCTAAGAACTGTATTTGCTATTCAGGCTGTTTACTGGTTTTATATGAATCAAAGTACTATTTTTTTCAAGTTTTTTATGACATTAGTGCTTTGATGGGGATTGCATTAACTCTATAGATTGCTTTGGATAGTATTGACATTTTAACAACGTTGATGTAGCCCGGCATTCGGCAGGTATCTGTAGTCCCAGCTACTTGGGAGGCTGAGGCAAGAGAATCGCCTAAGCCCAAGAGCTGGAGGTTGCTATGAGCTGTGATGCCACGGCACTCTCCTGAGGGCGACAAAGTGAGACCGTCTCTATAAAAACAAAACAACAATGTTGATGCTTCCCAGCCACGAGCATAGTATGTTCTTCCTTTTGTGATAGAAAACCTAGAGATGAGCCCAGCCACATATTGTCATTTAATCTTCCATAGCCTAATAAAAATGTGCACTGGGAAAAAGAATCCTTATTTAACCAATGGTGCTGGGAGAACTGGTTATCCACATGTAGAAGACTGAAGCTGGACTCGCACCTCTTCACCATTGACAAAAATTGATTCTCATTGGGGCTTGACACCTGTGACTCAAGTGGCTAAGGTGCCAGCCACATAGACCTAAGCTGGCGGGTTCGAATCCAGCCCGGGCCCGTCAAACAACAATGACGGCTGCAACCAAAAAATAGCTGGGCATTGTGGTGGGTGCTTGTAGTCCCAGCTACTTGGGAGACTGAGGCAGGAGAATTGCTTGAGCCCAGGAGTTGGAGGTTGCTGTGAGCTATGATGCCATGGCACTCTACCCAGGGCGACAGCTTGAGGCTCTGTCTCAAAAAAAAAAAAAATTGATTTTCATTAGATAAAAGATTTAAAATTAAGACATGAAACAATAAACAATTCTAGAAGAGAGTGTGAGGAAAACACTTGCAGGTATTGGCCTGAGAAAAAACTTTATGAGGAAGACCGCCTCCCCTCCGGCAATTGCAGCAACACCAAAAATAAATAACTGGGATTTGATCAAGCTAAAAAGTTTTGCACAGCTAATGGGACCACAGACAAAGCAGACAGCCTTCAGAATGGGAGAAGATTTTTGCGGGTTATGACTCTGACAAAGGCCTGATAACTAGAATCTATAGAGAACTCAAATAGTAAGAAAAGTGCAAACAACCATCTCTATAAGTGGGCAAGAGATTTGAACAGAAACTTTTCCAAGGATGACAAATGGCCAAAAAACACATGGAAAAATGCTCATTGTCTTTAATCATGAGAGAAATGCAAATTAAAACCATTCTAAGATATCACCTAAACCCAGCAAGATTAGCCCACATCATGAAGTCCCAAAACACCAGATGCTGGTGTGGATGTGGAGAGAAGGGAACACTTCTACACTGCTGGTGGGATTGCAAACTAATACAGCCTTTTTGGAGAGAATTATGGAGAATCCTCAAAAATCTAAAAATAGAGCTTCCAAGGCCAG
>CAUYPK010133500.1:0-21180 GCA_963574355.1 Loris lydekkerianus | reverse complement strand
AGTTTACAGTTTTTCTTTAGCAATAAATATTGAAAAACATTTAACCTACTGATTCCTCAATTATTGTAATTGTTTCGGGTATATATTTTTATTTTTGAAATTTACCAGTGGCTGCTGCATTTTCCACCTCGGCTTATACTCAAGTCACTAAGTTTTCCCAGATTTTAGGGTAAAATTAAGGGGGTCGGTTTATACTCGGATTGGCTCATACTCGAGTATATGTGGTAATTATTCCAATCTATAATGGATAAATTTTGGAAATAAATAAACTTAACAACTCTAATTTTTATGCTGAACCATGGAAGTGACAGTTGAGTATTTCAAAAACATAAATGTAGCATCTGAAAATAAATTAATTACCATGTGTAAAAGGTACCACTTGTGTGCCTATTGGTTTTTCAGAGGTTTTTGAAATGGTCAAATTCCAATAACACGTCTCTGATATGCATATAGGAAATGGTATTTAAACTACAAAAACAAAAACTATTTAACTTTGTACAGTTCTTGGTTTAAATAAAACACTTTATTTTAGAAGGAAAAATTTAGTATTTAGTTATCCATGGAACAGACCTCTGTAAACATAAGTGTTCAGTTTGTCCTAAAGTTGATCATACTCTGTGTATAATTGTGTGTTGAAAAAAGGAGCAGAGAGGAAGGAGGAATTGGAAGTTCTCTATGGCCTAGCAGAAAAACCTTTCTAGACCACTGATCTCATTTCATTCCGACTTTCAGAATCACTAAGCACCTTTCGCCTTTTAACTGCTGACTTGGTACCGTTAGCACTCTCCTGTCAGGATGAACATGATCATAATTATGAATATTCTGATCATTGGAATATCAGATATCGTTCTTCCCATATTAATGCATTTATATAACCACTTTACTCTTTCATGTGTAAATCTACCAGGAGCCCTTCACAAAGTTGAGTTTCATATCCAGAATTCTGTGCTCTGAATCAGGACACCTCACAAGGATAACACTGCCCTTTGTCAATATTGACACATGGTCAACCGAGTTGCCTCTTCATATAGCAACTCTCTACATAAAGAATGTGTGTTTTGGAATCAACTGATCGGTCTTCAGAATCCAACTTTGCCACTTACAAACCTAGTGATTTTTGGCAAGCTACTTAACCTTGTGCCTCAGTTTCCTCCTCAGTGAATTAAATAAAATAATTTTCCTTTTACTAGTGAGAATTAGAAATATTATAATAAACTTAAGATATCTAGTACAATTATTCAATAATGACAAGAAGTAGGAGATAATTGTTCCATAAATGACAAGTAGTGGGAGAATTAGTAGTAGTAGTGGTTATCATAGTAGCAAATTAGTAGAAATTTTGCCTTTCTTTAATTACAACATGTTTGTGCATGGTGACTAAAGATGCATGTTTTAAAACCAGAATGATGAAAACCAACAACATAAGCCCTCATTGACAAGCTCAGAATATAGTGTAAATTAACCTATATTAAAATGATTAATGGGAGTTTGGAAACTAAGTAAAACCTAAAAATAACTCTTTAGAGCCTAGTAGTAAATTGAATTAATCAGCTAATAGTCATTTGCATCATTCATATGACCTCAATTAAATTGATAAGCATGGAAGATAAGAACCAAATTTAAATAAATTCGTCTTTTTAAGAAATAAGGACTAAATTATGTGAAAAGTTACTTGCTATCTTAATTTTTTAAGCTCATAAATTATAAAAGTGCTTTTTAAACTAAAATAATGTTACATAAATATTTGTAAGATTTTTTTTTTTTTTTTTTTTTTTTTAATATCCCACCCATGCTCTCCCTGCTGTCCCCACCGCCTGCCTGCCCTCTGGAGTCCTGCCTCTCCTTTGCTAGCCAGACGGTGCCATCTGGCCTCAGCCTGGGCTGAGACCCTGTGCGGTCTCCTGGTCCCTCCAAACTGTCTATGTGGAGGACTCAGAAGGTGAGATGGGCAAGGGGCATTGGGGCCACCACGAGCCGGTGGGAGCCAGACTGGATGACCAAGAAAGTCAGCCTGCTTCATTCACTCTCACATCCTCACTGGGTGCTGGGGTTACAGCCTTGATCACACAGATAAGAAACACCTCCGCTGTGGAGGTTAGTACTGAGAGATAGACAGAGACTAAAGTCAGTAAACATAATTTCAATTAATTAACTAAGTAAAAAGATATTCAACATAATATGAGTAAGTAGGGTAGAATCTATTTGTAAGATTTTTATGTTGTCATTTGGGAATTGCGAGGTTACATTTTAAAGAGGCTTGTTTAAGGATTTCTAGAACCTACCATTCAGGTAAAACTTCAAAGCATACTACTATTCCATGAGCTATATTGCAAATACTCTACTTACTAACATTTTGAATAACCATAATTTTTATCATTTTATAGTTCTCTTGAAATATATATTTTGAGTAAATAAAAAATTGTGTTTTGCAATTGGCCAATGAGCTATACAAAAAATAAATGTTTTTTAAAAATCTCTATTTCCTAAACAAATTTTGAGCCAAACTGGAAAGTAGTAATCTCCCACCACTTGCTTTGTTTAACCTTTAAATCGTACGATATATAGGATATCAAATTCTATCATAAAACACATGAACTTGAACTCTGGGAATCTATAGTGTATGAAATTAATTTAAAAGCTTTGAACCAAAAGTTCAAAACAAAAGTTGAACAAATATGGGCTTTTTCCCCAAGAGTTGACCTAATGATGAAACCTGAACATATTTCCCAAAATGCCTTTTCAAAGGCCCATAGAAGTTATGAAAATTACCAAACCTGCAAATTTTAATTGAGAGTCTGTTGATCTTTCCAGATAGTTAAGATAGCACAAAAGCTGGTACCAAGAAACATGCAGAAAACAACCTTAACCTAAAGTGACAGGTTCAAAAACAATATGTGTATAGTCACTATGGATAAGTAATAGAATATTCCTATATACTAAAATTTAACCGATAATGTAACTACTAATTATAAAACCTATAATAGGCTGTCACCAAAAAAATGTTCTTTAAAAAAGGCAAAAGTATAATCTATATAACAGACCATATGAAATAAGAATTCTAGTATTCTGGACCAGTGTTATGTGCTTATGTCTGTTGTCACTAAGGGTAGTGGAGCTCCTATCACCAAAATATAACAAAGGAACATGTGTCATTCTGTTTTACAAATTCCAGCTGTACAAGAAGAAATTTACATAAACTTAGTATCAGTTGTGTTTTCATTGGAAGGCTGTATCTAACAACTTATCTCTAGAACTGAAGAATGGAAATCTATCTGGTAAGCACTAAAAATAATATCTATTATAGCTATCATACCTATTTTATCTCAGTCTACCTTTGTGTACAGCATAGGCTTCTTTTAGAGTTATTTTTATTTTAAAGATACGGTAATATATGTTTAAAGACATCAACTTAAATAGCTTGAAAATGCCAGTGTTACATATACTATGCTCTTTTCACTGCACCTTGCTATTACCTATAAGATAAATATGCTACAGGCATTTACTAAATGCCTGAATTCAGAATGCTGCATTAATGAGTTACAACATTATCAAGTGGTCAAGTGGTTCCTCACCAGCAATGTAATGGCTAAAAAAATCACAAGGGTGACAACTGCAGCAAATGCATTGGCTTGCTCCTCTTCCATGGATTAGGCGGGTAAGGTGACAACAAATGGAGTCACACAGTTTATTTCTTACACAGACAGGGACACAAGATCACCATAAGGTCATTTCCCTGTATCCATTGTCCTACAGGAAGACACCAACCCAAAGAGGCAAGATGACAAAGAGGAAGAGAAAGGAGTGGTCCTCCCACCCCTGCTAGCAGCTGTAAACATGTATATTGAAGGAAAGGAAAGGTCACTCTGCCATTGAGAAAATAACTCTAAATTAGATGCAGGCAAATGAAAGACTTAGACAAAAGTTGAAAATGTGCCGCAAGAGAAGCAGAAAGTCCTGTGCTCACCTAAAAGTAGGAAGACAAATGGGGGAAGGCCTAATGGCAACTCCTCACCAGGTGCTTATCTCCTTTTACTCCAGAAGGAACCTAGGATATTCTGCTAAGTATTGGTTCACACTGTAGAGAAAGCCTTCCTGAAGTTACCTATCTGGAATGTGTAAGATCATCAGGGTGCTCACTGCAGAGTAGAGCTAGCTGTTCATCTATAGCAGCAGTTTTCAACCTGCGGGTCATGACCCCTTTGTAGCAATGAAAATACATCGCAGCATTGGGAGGTCGAGAACCACTGATCTATAGATTTGTTTCCCTTGCAAAATTTGATAGCAATCCATGTGCAAAATTTTCACAACAAAATAATCTAGATTAAGTACAGCTGGGCGGAGAGTAGATTAACTCTATTGCATGCAAACATGAGCAATTTGCATTGGCCAATGGGCTATAAAAAATCAAATGTGTTTAAAATGTCTATGATGATTGCCTATGTCTCAGCACAAAGTGTAAAGAATGTATTTTGTTTCTTATTTAGGCAGAACATTAACATATATGCTATAATGAAAGCTGACCATTTCATTTTTTTCAAATTAAAAAAAAAAAAAATTACCCATTAAATCCAAAACACTTCTGGTGCAAGAAATTATTAAAACAGAGTGAAGAAGGGCATGAATCAATTTTTAAGGCACGAGTAAAATCTTTGCAATTTGGAGTAGATTGTGTGTAAATATGCCTTGTAGAAAACAACCTGCAATAGCTAAAAATATTCAGGCTCATTAGTAAAGCATACAACAGTTTCAAGCCTATAATTATCTCACTGAATAAAGAATCTCTCTTTTTTCTGGTGTTCAAATGAACACATTCCACAATGATCCTTCAAGGTCAAAAACTTAAAAAAATTCATATTATATTTAAAAACATACTCCATAGCCAGGGGACACGTGGGTAATCTGTTTATTGTTCAGCTTTTTATGAGTTAATCCTAGACTTTTCCTAGTCATTCCCCTGTTGATTTCAATAATATGAATTTTATTATCTGTTGCAACGTACACTGGAATTTCTTCCTATTCCAATCCAAGATTTCAGAAAAATTAATGATGCGTGGAACAGGAATTCTCTAAGAACTTATCTATATTTATGTGTTTAACAAACCATTTGTGGGCCTTCCCCTCAGACAATGCAGGGATAAAGAGAACCTTCACCTTTCTTCATTTCCTTCAACATTCTTGTTTACTTCTGACTGAAAACAGCAGGGGTTAAGAGGAGACATGACCAGAGAGTTTGCTGAGCACTGAGGGGAGTGTGGACCTGGAGCACCATCTACTGCTGTGGCTGCAGGAATCCATGTGGTCCCAGCTGCCCTGGAGATACGGGTGCTTCTTGTGTAAAGTGGAGACTGTAAATCACTGGACAATAAAGCTTTAACACTTCGGGTTCAACTAGACTACCTGTTAAATAGTTCTGCTGAGTCTTAGTCAAAAGTAAGTATTGTTTTTCCTCTGAAGACAGAGAGTTTAGCAGGAATAAATGACTCAAATTTGTTTTGAAAGGAAAATTTGGGCTTTGACTTTGGTTATTGTTCCCCAAGTAGTTTAATGAAGCTGCAGCTTCATGGAATTTTATTTAAAATGTTCATAGTCACCTATCTAAAAATAACTATCAAAAAAATAGCTTTTACTTTATAAGATACTTTGCCAAACAATTTTCTCTCATGATAACCTTATCCCTATTTAAATTACAAGTTATTGAGGCCAGAGTATTAAGGGACTTGTTCAAGATAAGATAGTTAATAAATAGTAGGTCAGGCGTTAAACCTAGATCGTCTACCCTGAAACAGCAAAGTTTTTCTACTATGACATTTATTCATAGGCAGGAGTATAAAGTGATTAAACATCAGTAATTCAGGAAAGTAGCCAATGTATAAATTAGGAATAATACAAAGATGAAGAGAGAATTCTCAACAAAAGAATGTTTAAGACTACTGAAGAAATACTCTGGATTAAGATGGAAGAGAGTCCTCCAGGGTTTAAAAACAAAAAAAACAGCTTAAAGATAGTTTTTCCTGCTAAAAATCATAGTATACAATAAGATTCAGACTATCAAAGAATAGATTTTGAGAGCAGAGAGCTTTCACATTGTAAAGGAATTACACAGAAGACTCAATTCTTGTAGCTCTTCATTTATCTCAAATTGAGAAATAACAATTAGGAACAGTAATGGAAATAGAAAGGGGAATGAAAATGTGATTATTAAGACCTAGTGAAAACAGAAGGCTTATATTTTCAGGATGGGGATGATGCCTAGGCAAAAGAGGAAAGCACATGTTTTCTGCCTTTAGGTACCATCAGGAATCATTCCAAGCCAGATGTACCAATGAGGTTTAATCTTCAGGGCCTCTCAGATGCATAAATTCCTTCCAAGGCCCAAAGCTAATTTTTACCTTGTTAATTTTGTATTATTCTTCTTACATAAAGCCCCCAAAATATTTGAGCATTAAGTGTACTTAAGTTTCCACTTTAAATATAACAAAATCTAGATATACCTCCAAAAGCAACTAGTCCAATCTGGATCATCATGGTATGGTGTATAGACACAGATGATGTAGATTGGCAAAAAAGAGAAAGGACCACAAAGAAAGATGGGGAGATGAAAGCCAGAACAAAGACATTAAGTGAAGTTACTTATGGCTAACCGCTTCATCAGTATCCTCGGGAGAAATGTTAATACTGAAACCATGCTGTAATTATACCAGAGTATTACAAGATGTATTCGTGGTTAAATTAACTTGCAGTTACATTAATCAATTCTTCTGAGGCTTAGTTCATTTCAAATATTTTTATAATTTGCATCTCTATTTTGTTCTGGATAATAGTGATATAAGATTAGTGGGCCCTGGAATCACACTGTGAGTTATGATTTCTGATTCTGCCATTTATAACCTGCATGACATTTTACTTAACCTCTCTGTGCCTCAGCTTCTGAATCTGTAAAGTAGGGATAAGAATGGTGCCTCCCTAAAATGACTGTGGCAATGACATACATGTAAAATCTCAGATTAATGCTTAGAGCTCAACAGCTGATATGGTCAATCTCATGGCTTTCTCTGCAGTCTTCTCACCAAGTGGCTTGTGCCCCTCCCACACTACCTTCCCACTGGGCCTGGAGGTGGATGGAGCAGGACTGCTTGTTACCCACCATTACTGCTAGCTAGACAGTATTCGTTACTTCACTTTAGGCTTAGATCACATATTCTCAGACTGCACCTCTCTTATTTCAGCCGTCTGCTAACCTCCTCCATCCTGGACAGGCTTTACACTCCTGGTTCTTCGTCATTCTCTTTATCATTCAACTTCTTTCTTTCCTGATGCTTTCAATATTTTCTAGTCCACTTACTCTCACACTTCTCAATGACTGTTTTATATTTAAATTTCTTTTCTTAAAGATGCAATGTCTCCTCTAGCATGGCATGGAAACCTCATTGTCCCACTCTCTTGCATCCATGCCCACATTCCTGCCTGCCCCCTGTGTGATCCATCCTGTCAGGTGATTCATTCATCTTGCTAAGACTGGCTACTTGGCTTACATGTTACTCTTGCCTACCCAGAGTCATCACTCTACTAACTGGCTCTTCTCAGGGATTATCAATTTATCTTCCTCACTGAATCCTTTTCACTAGAATACAAAAGTGTTGTATTTATCTCCTTTGAAAAAAAAAACAAAAACATTTTCAATCATGTAATCAAATAGCATCTACAATAGCAAGACTTCCAGATATTATGTAACACCCAGTGAGATGTGAAGCAATATAGAAGTATGAAGGACAGTAAGATAAATCAGAATCTAATCAAAGTTTCAGACCTAACTTCTGGATTACGTGACAATTACACGACAATCTCTAAGGCATAAAGACGGGATGAAAGCAGGGCCATGATTAAAAAAATTTAGGGTTACAACAGGGAAGCAATTAGAAAAAAATCATAATGTTGAATATTCTACATGACTATTGGCTCAATCTCTTTAAAAATTCCTCTCACAGAAAACAATTCAAAACCTAGAGAATCATAGAAAAGATAAACCTGAATCTTGATGCGAATCATAATTTGGGGGAAAAAAACATTTATACAGTATATTTACAAGAAAATTTTTGGAAGTTGCAATGGAGTGCACATTAGATCATTACACATGTAGTAATGATATTTCAATGATAAAGGAGAACAGCCTCCTTTTTAGAAGTGCATGTAAAAATATTGTGGCATATTCACATCTTTTATCTGCAGTGCAGTTTCGAATGTTACAGAAAATATAATATAAATCATTTAAGGCATGATCTTAACACTTGTTAATACTAGATAGTACCTACATGGATCGCCTTTTTTCATCTTTCGAGCAGATTTGACAAATTAATAACATAAAATTGGGGGAAAACCTTTCTTGATTCGACATTCCTCTCTAGCTAACATTCAATTCCACAGATCTTTTCAGCAAAACTCCTCAAAATAGTTGCCAGGATTCACTGTCTGAAGCTCTCACCCTACTTTTTCAACCTCTCACTTGGATACTGAAACAGCATTTGGCAAAGTTACCCAGGACTTTCGCATGGCCATGTGCCTTTGCTTCTCTAATCTTGACCTTCCAGCAGCATTTATGGCAGGCTTTCCTCCTGCCACTTATCCTCTAGGACACCAATTTATACTTGTTTTTTCCCTACTTTACAGATTCCTCCTTGTCAGTGTCCTTTGCTGGTTCTTTTTCGTCTCCCAAATTTCTGAACATTGCTGAGCCCAGGGATTTGACTACTTCTCAGTCTACGCAGACTCCCTTGCTAATCTTACCCAATTTCATGGCTTTCAAGAACATCTACAATGCTATTAATATCCTGTAATGTTTTTGAGACAGAGTCTCATTCTGTCGTCCCAGGCTAGAGTGCCATGGCCTCAGCCTAGTTCACAGCAACCTTAAATTCCCTGGGCTCAAGTAATCCTCCTGCCTAACTTCTGGATTACCTTCTTGAGTAGCTGGGACTACAGGCACCTGCCACATGGCCTGAGTAACTTTTGTTTCCTAGTTTTAGTATAGATACAGAGGGATTAACTTCTGGATTACATGACAATCCTCCTGCCTAACTTCTGGATTACCTTCCTGAGTAGCTGGGACTACAGGTACCTGCCACATGCCTGAGTAATTTTTGTTTCCTAGTTTTAGTATAGATGCAGTCTCACTTTTGCTCAGGATGGTCTCTCGAACTCCTGCACTCAAGGAATCTTCCCACCTCAGCCTCCCAGAGGGCTACAGTTACAGAAGTAAACCACCATGCCTGGCCAATGACATGTAATGTTTTTCTCAAAGCTGAATCTCTCGCAGGATCTCCAGACTGCGTATTCCATTGAAATTGTCCCCTGAAAACTGTGCTTACTGGAGTAGCGGGCATTTCTTCTTAACCTTTCTCTGGGTTACACTCAAAAGGAAATTGGCTCTTAAAAGGTCTGTGGTCTGGCTATGATATAAAAGCAGTGGAAGAGCAGTTCTGTGACTTACGATTGGGAGCCAAATTTCTACCTCTGAATTAAAGATGTGCTAACTTCATTCCTGGAATTTGGATCTTACCTGCTTTTACATATAACTTGAATAAAGAATTTTATTTTATTTTATTTTTATTTATTTATTTATTTTTTTTCTGCAGTTTTGGCCAGGGCTGGGTTTGAAACCGCCACCTCCAGCATATGGGGCCAGCATCCTACTCCTTTGAGCCACAGGTGCCGCCCAATAAAGAAGTTTTTATAATCAAATATCCTAAACACCTCTCGCACAAATCTTCTTTAGGTCTCAGACATGCCCTCTCCTCTCCAGTTTTACTGCTCTGCTCCATCATTTTATGTCTGAGGTACCGGAACCACTTCCTAATGTTTCTCTAGCTTCAGTAAAGCAGACTGAAGCTAGGGAAACTCAATCTGTTAAGTAACTGAAAAATGCTGTAAGATGTAATTTGAATAATACTATTCTTTACTTAAAACAGCCAATGGATCCCCACTATTCCTTAATATGGCGTACAAGGTTCTCCATCATCCAAACCCTGTCTGCCTCCCATTTTGTCTAGTTCTGTTGCACCCAGCAATGATGAATGTTGTGTTTTTAGCTTCAGGTTTCTTAATGACAGAGTGGTCTAAATTAATCTGTATGTGAAAGAATGAATTTAAAGCTCATTCATGCTGAATTAATAGGGGCTCTTTATAATGATGTGAAAGTCAGGCAATGAACATTGTGTTATCTTGGGCATACAGCTATTTAAATGAAGCAACTTCTGTATATCTCACTGATGTCATCTGTATACTGGAGATGATGATGATAGTTTTCTCTTATGACAGACTTTTTGGGAAATTGCATGGGTTGGGATGAATAATCACTTAGCACACTGCCCAGCTATCGTAAGAAGTCAATGCACGAAGGAAATCTTCATTGCATTTCCATTTTACAGATGGTGGTGGGGTCAGAGGGATTAAGTATCTTGTGCAATTTGCCACAATGTCTAAATTACGAATCCAAGATTTGAACTCAGGAGCCTCTCTCTTTGAGTCCATATGAAATATTACAAGGTTGCTATTTATTACTATATCAATTCTAATAAAACTTATACCCAGGCTTGTGAATAACACAGAAAAATATGGGAAATAAGAACTATCCATCATTGTAAGAAAGGTGGCCTTCACAGATTGATTAAAAAGCAAAAGAGAAGAAAGTGTTTCTCCACATTGACTACAACTATAATTGAACTGGGGATTTGAAAGAGAGCTGCAAAAAAGCCATTTAAACCCCAAACAGACTTATAGACATTTTAGTTTTACTTGTATTACTTATGTTATTCCCTCTGCCTTAAGGGGCTTTCCTCATCTTTTCTATTTGGCAGAATAGAGCTCATCTTCACAATATGTCATTTTTGAGAAGCCATTCCCTATCTTTTGAGGAAAAAAAATCTCTATTGCTACAATCTGGGTATCATTTATAATTTTCATATTATGGTGTCATGGTCATCTTAAACATTTATTTCTCTTACCATATCATTTTTACCTTTGCCACCCAACTCAGTGCTCCATAAATACTTGTTTAATTAGATTGATTTTATTCTTTGCTGAATGGTGGGATAAAAACATCAAACCCAGCCGTATGTCTTAAAGTAATTGCTAACATACATACAATTTATCAATCTTGTATCACTGTCACCTAGCACAACATGCCAAACATAGTTGTCATTCAGACTAAGTTTGCAAGCTAATGAATAAATTAATTAATAAATGAATTATGACTAAATTTCAAAGGGCTGAGTTTAGAGTATCCCAAAGCTAAGAAGTCAGAAAGCTTAATGAGTGAACCTTTATCTACTAATGTGAACAACACCATCTTGAGAGAAGAGAAGGTATATTTCTAAAAAGGAAGAAAAATGTAAGGAATAAATATTAAAGTTTTTGAAAGTTTTCAAAGTTATAGCACTATGCATACAAAGTAAAAGAAAAATTTAACTTTAGTTAGAACATTTGATCTATTATTTACATTACTATGTATAGTGCATATAACTTGCATAAAAATAAATGCCTTCCAAAGTTAAGACTGAATCAGACCAAGTACAGTGGCTAATGCCTGTAATCCTAGTACATTGGGAGGTTAAAGTAGGAAAATCACTTGAGCCCAGCCTAAGCAAGGGAAAAACCCCATCTCTACAAATAATAATAATAATAATAATTAGCTTGGTGTGATGGATTGAACCTACAGTTCACAGCAGCTTGGATAGCTGAAGCAAGAGGATTGCTTGATCCCAGGAGTTTTGAGGTTGCAGTGAGCTATGATGATGCCACTGCATTCTAGCCCAGAAAACAGAATAAGACCCTGCTTCAAAATAAATAAATAAATAGATAGATAAAAATCATATCATAAAAATAGGTATCCTACAATTAAGTGAACAAATTCAAGAAAAAATTCTTTGGAAAAAATCTAGAATTGTATTTTTAGTATCCAAACCTTTATTTGCCCCCACTAGAGATAAATAGATAGATAAATAGAGAAAGAAATAAAGAAAGAAAGTTAGTTCACAAAATGTTTATGACACTTAACTGTGTGATTATTCCAACCCTGAAAAACTTTAGATGCACAAAGTATTATTTAAAAAACATCAAGTGAAGGGATCTCACCTGATGTGTAGAACGTGAGGGTGTCTGGCGTGGCCCCCCTGGGTGAAGGGCTCAACTACAACTTGAACTTAACCTTGGAAATGAGAACAATGTAACCTAAAAATTTGTACTCCCATATAAATTAAAATTAAAAAAGAAACAAAAGGAAACTAAAGAAAAATGAAATTTGAAAGATAGACAAACCTATTATTTACTCTTAGCTGAGACACTTATTATGACTCACTTTGCCTTTTTGACCATTGCTTTTATAATATGGAAAATGTAAATATTAATAGCTTCTTAAAAAGATTATAAAAAGTAAATAAGAGAAAGACCATAAAATATCAGGCAGTTACTTCTACGTAAATGAATGCTTTTGCTAGTGATGTGCCATGTAAAGTGGAAGCACTTAGCCATGTCGTGTCTTCTTTCCCCCTTATAGCTTTGGGCAAACTACTAAAAGCCTGAAAATTCTTTAAAGATATGAGATATGATTTCTATAACTACATTTGGTTTTGACTAACCAAAAACTCAAAAAATCCCTTGATGCTCATTAAGTCTCAAAAATGTACATGTCATCTTTACTCCTGTTTGATTCTTCTTAGATATTTCTTTGTACATATATTTGTTTGTTTTAACTTTTATGACAAAGGCAGTATGAGACCAATTCATGTAATTCAATCAATTGAGTATGTTTCAGGGATTAGAAGAAATTAAAGAAAGCAAAACACCCAGTGTCAATGATGATATCCTTGAAATTGTACTGAGAAACAAACCTGTAATGATATGTTAATATGTTTTCCAAAGTTACAAAGAGAATGCAAACTGCAAGGAGCTTCACTGTAAAAACAGTCTCTTCATCAGTAAGTATGTTTAACCTCACATGCTTGACAGTTACACTTAGTGTCATCAGTCATCGTGGCTGACTACTGTGGGGATCTTGTTTCCTCAGGAGTAGTGGCCAGAGTTGCAAATGGGGATAGGAGAAGAGGACCCTTTAGCAGAAGAGTGGAGAGTTCACAGTTTTATAAAATTTCCTGGATTGTTTTTATTCTCCCTCGTTTAGAAGGAGAAAGGCAGAATTCCTATTAAACTACCCTAGAAGGCAGGGCTCATGACTGTAATCCTAGCACTGTGGGAGGCTAAGGTGGAAATATGAGGCCAAGAGTTTGAGACCAACTGGAAAAACATATCAAGGCCCCTCTTTCTATAAAAAATAGAAAATTAGCCAGGTATGGTGGAACACATGTGTAGTCTCAGCTTGAGGCAGGAGGATTATATGAGCCCAGGAGTTGGAGGTTGTAGCCAGCCATGATGACACCATTGCACTATCGTCAGGTCAACAAAATGAGACCCTGACTCAATAAATAATAAATAAATGCATAAATAAACAGACAAAACCATAGAGTAGACATTGAACAAATATGTTAGATAAATAAAGAAATTTGGAACAAGGTTGTATGTTCCACATTAAATCCTAATTAGTGGAATTTCATTAAAATTTTTCCGAATTAAAAACGTGGTATAACCTAGTTTTCCTTTTATGGATGGAAAGCAGTGGTATGTAGTGAAGTCATAGCACAGTGTTTTACACAGGCAAACTACATCAAGCTGTTTTAAATACTGTGATTGAACAAGTGGGAAATTACCTTCCATTGTCAGAAAAAGAAAACAAAATCAAGCATTTTTTCAAAAGAAAAATAAAAACCTTAGAAAATAGCGAACAGATTGAATTCAGGTTCCAGTTTATATGACAGGAAAAGGTTAATATATTTTATATGCCTGCAGCATTTTGTGGCAAAACATAATAAAACACCAACTAGGGCAAATTCAGAAAGGCATAGTAAAATGCATGAAATAAAAGCCATCCATCACCTTTTGAAACACACTCTTTGTAGACTGATTAAAATACATGAAGAAAAAAATGTTACCTACACTTTGAGCATGCCAATAATTGAACTGGGATTCAAAGAGAGCTGCAAAGAGAGAACTTGGGTACAATGCAGAGGTGTACAAAAATGGTTTGTGGCCAGAAATGTACTTAGGAGGAGGTTAATAATTCCCTAACTTCTTTTTAAAAACACTTTCTTGAAGTGAAATATATAAATTCTGCAAAGAATTTCCTACAGCTCTTTCATTTTTCTCTGTCCTCAGTAATTTACTTTGACTTTTTTATGATTACTAGGCTATTGTTTATTTAAATAAGCACACTATCTCTATCTGACCCTTTTGACTTTTGATTTAATTTATGATGCCTATTTTATAACATTATATTATTTCCGTGGCAGCTGTCTTGGTATAATAAACAGAGGAGAAGGACTTCAGCTGTGTTATTCTGCAGTGAAGGATCTCGTTTGAGGAGGATAAGCTTGAGCTGAAGATAATATAGCTAAAAAACAGAAATGATAACAGAAAACAAAATTCATTTTGACTTATTTCGTACCCTTGATTAGGAGCTGAATGTATTTGCTAGGCAGAATAATCACAATCCTACTCTCGCGTAAACTTACCTCCATTCGTGCCTCTGCACTCAAGGCTGATGGATTCCTTAGTACAATGCTCTGCTACTAATTTGTAGTTCTAGTTTATTCCAATGTTCTTTTGTCTGTTTTCAAAGCCCTAGGTACATTTAAACATAGCTAAGTGAATTACTGGAAAACAACCAATATAACCACTTATAAGGAATCAACCTATGTACTAACCACGTACATATTTGTGGCTATTAATTTCAATTTTATGTGACAAAAAAATAAAAAAAGTACACAGCCACACATATAAAAACAGACACATTGACTTTATAAAAATCTGAAATTAGTGGTAATTTCAAAATCTATTTGCCTAATGTGACAATGACCCTTCATTCCAGTTTCAAACGAATTTTAAGTAGTCAGTCTTTTGCAACTTCAATTAAATCCCATCCCCTCCTGGAGTCATGGCATTGAGACCTAATCAGTTGTGAGCAGCAATAACATTTAATTATCTTCTCCATTTATCTACCCTGCCAAATGATAATATTTCCTGAGAGCCACTATTGTAAGCAAAACACAGTTTGGGGCTCTATACCAAATATCAGAACTACGTTACTTATTTTATGTTTTATGCTTTATGGTTCACATTTATGTGTGGCACAAATTTGCTTCCAATCTAACTTGCTTTGAATAAAAATACTGCTAATATATTCTCCTAGGGAAAATTACTTAACCTCCCAGTGTCCCAGGGTCCTCATCTGTACCTCATAAGATCATGCCTCGCCTAGAGAAAACACACAGGAAACATTAGCTTTCATTATTACCTCAGGTGAAATATTTCTTATCTAACACATATACTAGGAGCTATAACCTAATTAAGTGAGGATATATTAAACTGAAAACCAAAAATTAGTTTGTCTGATGACAAGGTTGATGAATATCATGGTTTCTGGGTTATTATTATAATATTTATCTTTCTTTAAAGCACTACATAGAATTCTTTTTTTTTTTTTTTTTGTCTTTTAAGCCAGCATATTTTCCAATTGTCTTAAAGGAAAGTTATACTCTAGGTATTTTTGAACTTGGGCAAATTCCAAAACCAGGATGAGATTACCCTGAGTTTATACAAAGACCAAGTTCATTTGGCATTTTTTGATTCTTTCTGGAGAGACCCTCACCATTCCCCTTGCTTCTAGGACATGACCCTAAAGCAGAGATTTCAGTCAGTACTCCACTCTTTCTCTTATGTAACTCAAAATCTCTCTTAAAAAGTCTTTATCTTCTATGTAATCACCAAACCTAACTCATCTTTTTCTAACTTTCCAATTAGTAGTCAGAGTTTGGCTAACAGCAAGATTTATAGTCAGAGCATGACAGCATATATGGGGAAGGAAGTATTTTTAGGAGTCTACTATTTTAAGTCCTTTTAACATTCAAAAATTATTTTCCCAAGAAATTTGAGACTGTAATACCATGAGGGTGAGGATACCCTGTGGGCGAGTCACCCCGGGGAGAGGTTAGGATCTACTCTGATTAACGGTTCATGATGAACACATGGTGAATTAATCTTATACTGTTTTGTGTTCACACTGAGAGTCTCTGATGCACCGAAGCTTATGGTAGACACAGAGGAGGGATGAAGATAACTAAGATGGAGTCTCCACCTTCAAGGGATTTACAGCTATCAGCTAAAATGGCTTTCATTCAGGTGCCAGTGAGATAAAGGAAGTTCAGAAGCTTATCTCCTAGTGGACTTCTTAGATTCTAAAAGGCCGTGTGTAAATCCATTTATTTATAAATCCCAAATAAATGAGAACAGTTTAAGCTCACTGTCCACAAAACAATTTCATTAAATAGAAAGGTACATAAGGTTCTTTCTGAGTTTGTGGATATTGCTTCTATGTTCAAGTACAGTTTTTTCTTTCTTTTTAATCTCATTGAAAAAATTTTGCATCATTTATTCTCCTTGTTGATATCTGAATTTCCATACATGTTGTGCAAAGATCTCATTCCATATACTTGTAAAAGATTTATCCTTTTTCAACATATTCATTTTTTTTAAATTTATATGATAGTTTCTATCATAATTTTAAGCTGTGTCTTAGTAGTCTTTGCAGGAACCTTCTTTTTTTTTTTTTATTAGACTTGAGGGCTGGTCTAGGACAAGGAACCATGTGACAACAATGGCTGAAAGGGCAATTATAGTCCTTTATTGGTATTAGGCTGAATTGATTCTTTTCCTCTGGACTATTGCTTCATTCATATAAATGTAAGTTAGAGAAGTTGAAAATGAGAAAGTAAAAGAGCTTTGTCTATATTACGTATTAATCTCTATCAACTCAATAAGACTACTAAAGGCTTCTCCTATGTGCTAACCACTGTGGAAGATAAAATGGCAATTCATTGTAGCATGATGAAATCCAGAAAGGGGCAATACAGAAAAGCTCACGCAACCCATAGGAGGGACCTTGTCGTGGGAGGTCAGGGAGGGTTTATCAGAATGGGTGAATAACTGGAATACCAAGGCAGGTGGATTGTCTGAGCTCATGAGTTCGAGACCAGCCTGAGCCAGAGTGAGACTCCATTTCTAAAAACACCCGAGTGTTGTGGAAGGCTTCTGTAATCCCATCTACTTGGGAGGCTGAGGCAAGAGAGTTACTTAAGTCCAAGAGTTTGAGATTGTTGTGAGCTGTGACACCATGGTACTCTACCAAGGGCAACAAAGTGACACTGTGTCTCAAAAAAAAAAAGGGATGGGTAAATAAGAATAAGAAGGGTTTGAAGAATGAAAGTATTAGGCCAAATTATAGAGTTGTGGGGATAAAAAGGTAACATTCAGAATTTAACAGTAATGGAGAACAATGAAGAAATTTTGAGCAAGAAAATAACTTAAAATTTATATCACAGAAAGCTCATTCTCATCACACTGTTTAGTTTGGGGGAAAGTGACAAGAGTGAAGATGAGAGTGCTATTTAGGCTGTTACAATAATAAGGTAGATAATGACAGATAATGCCGTCTTGAACTATGATAGAATGATTGGATTCAACAGACAAAATGGAAAAGCTGTTCCATAAAGTAAACACTCCTTTCCGTGTTTTCTCGCTGTACTTTTCAACCTATGCTCTTTAAGAAATTATTTCTTTCCTTATGCCAACACGAGTGAGAGTTTGGTCATTCACTCACATTAGACCTCAATACAGCTTTAATGTGACAGTGTGCACAAAGTGCTTGGCATCTTTGCAAATGACATTCCATCTCTTATGTGACTATACTCAAGGAAGTGTATAACCATATAGAGAAATATCTGTAGAAGACACTTAGAAATGTTGACTTTATCCAGTAAGCAATGGCTAATCACTAAGTGATTTAAGCAGAGAAGAGACAGAGGATTTGATCTTTCTAAGACAATTGGTGTGGTGGACCTGTTTTAAGGTAAATGCCGTAATAGCCATTTTCTAGCAATCATGCCTTAGTGCAATCTTCTCTCCTTGGGTGCAGATGGGATCTGTGACTTGCTCCTCATCACTCCATGTAATTATGTTATAAAACTTCCATCTGGAAGACTCACTAGGGAGACTCTTTTTGCTGTCTTGAAGGGTAAGCAGCTGTGTTGGGGGAAGACCACCTGGTAAGTAGCTATGGGAGAAACAGAGCAAGTGACTAAATCTCTCAATTCCACAACTATAAGGAACTGGTTGCTTGCGGTAGAAAACCATGTGATTTAGAAAAAGGACCTGAAGCTCAGGTGAGAACTCAGCCTTATAGCCTGCTATAAAGCATGCATCCTCAAACTTTTTAAACAGGGGGCCAGTTCACTGCCCCTCAGACCGTTGGAGGGCCGAACTATAGTTTAAAAAAAAAAAAACAACTATGAACAAATTCCTATCACACTGCACATATCTTGTTTTGAAGTAAAAAAACAAAACAGGAACAAATACAATCATGTGGGCCTCAGTTTGAAGACCCCTGCTAAGCTTCTAAATTTATGGTAGTCAATATAAAGCTAATAAAAGTAGCACCAATATTGAATATAAATTAAGGAAAGCTGAAAATAGAAAGTCTACCTGGAAAGAAGGTGGTAAGAGAGTGATATTATACATGTAATTGCTACACATGAATATAAAATTCAAAAAGAGTATGTTTAAGCTACGTAATTTATTTAGTTTCATTACAAAAAGGGATAACAAAATTCTTTCAAATGATTCTGATAAAGGAATATGTAAAGGGAAATACACACATGCATTTACAAGGTCCTATCAAAAAGGTGTATAAACATTTTAAGAAAGGAAAAACCTGTATTAAAATTGTAATACTCAAGTCACATTTGACTTCTGCAAATACAAGAGATGCAAGATGTAATAGACAACAGAACAAATGTTATCTATATATTATTGCAATTTTAGTTTTTTTCTTTCTAAAAATGCATCTTTTGACAACCTCAGTGTGTATGTATATGTCCATGTGTATACATATATATGATGTATATAGTTTAGCTCGATGTAACAAAATTATTATACTATTATGTAAGATTTATGAGGACCAATGAAATCTGGGCAAGGATAATGGTAGTGATAAATTTGAATTATAGTTTTACGCAGTCAGTCACAGTGACTACTATGGGTGAAAAGAAAGAAAAAGAGGTGGGAAAGATCACACAATTTCTAGTTTGGAAAGAAAAAAAAAAGCTGATTTGTCTGAGGAGAAAAGTAGTTCTGTTTTGGCCTTGCAGAGTCCATGTGCCTGCAGGAGGACAGCGACATGAGAGTTCCCGTGTACAGATGAAAATGGAGACTTGCTACTCAGAAGTGATCTGAGTGTGTAAGATGCGTTTGAAGATGGTTGAGAATCACATCACTCATGATCAGATCACAATTCACTCACATACATCCATACATACTTACAAACATACATACACACTTCCAATAGTCTTTCTATAAAAAATGTGACAGATCTCTTCCTTTAATAATAAATAAATTATGTGTTTAATAAACAGAGCCAAAGATGAAAAATAGAGAATGGGGAAGGATCCTTTATTCTTTCCTTAAAGGATGAACTAATAAATGCCCAACTACAAAGGAGATATTTAAGTTGACTGCTCTTGATAAATTTGTTGCAGGACTCAGAAAACAAACTTAGTCATTTAGCCATATGGCTCTAGAGCTAAATCTCGTCTGTTACTTGCTTTTATAAACTAAGTTTTATTGGAACAGAGACACACCCATTTATTTATGTATTGTCTATTGTTTCTCTCTCAATATAAATGCAGATTTCAGTAGTTGTAACCAAAACCATGTGGCCTGGAAAAATCTAAATATTTACTATTGAGTACTTTAAGAAAACGTTTACTCACCCCTTTTGGTTTGCTGCATTAAAACAGACACACACACACAGTCTTCCAATTTTAAAATGGTGCATCAGTAAATAAGGCAATAAAAGAATATCAATGGTAATGCCATAACACTGATCTGCTATTTGTAGGACTTGGTTCCTGGCATAGTCTTTCACTCGTTACTTAGAACCTTTCTGAGCATACATTTTTTCTCAGCTGTTAAATAGTAGTAACACTTCCTTTGCTTACTTCACCATGTGGTGAACAAGAAACTCTTTTAAAGATCTATAAAGCACTCAACAAGTATAAGTTAATATTCTAGATTTTTTATATTTATATTTATATAAAAATATTTATGTATATTATTAAATCATGAATGAATAAATTCAGTCATGGTCATATGATTCACTAGAACACTTTTTATCTAATATATTCTTATATTTATAAAAAACATATTTGAGTTGAAGGGAACTCATACCAGCATCATCCTTTCCAGAAAAGAAAAGCACAGAAATTAAGACATTAGCTTACAGTCACCCAGCTAATTAATCGTAAGATCAAAAGCAATTTAAGTTTCTTAATTCCCTCTGTGCTTTCTACATGGCTATATACCAACAATGTGGCCAAGTGTGGTGGCTTGCACCAGTAATCCCAGCACCCTGGGAGGCTGAGGCAGGTGAATTGCCTGAGCTCAGGAGTTCGAGACCAGTCTGAGCAAATAAAGACCTCGTCTTTACTAAAAATAAAATTTAAGCATTCCACATTGTATATTAAATCATTACATTCTACCCCATAAATAGTTATAATTTTAATTAAAAACTACCTATATACTCGAGTATAAGCCGAGTTTTTTAGGCACAAAATTTGTGCCGAAAAACCCGAACTCAGCTTATACTCGGGTCATACAGGTTATTTGATTCGGTGGGCCCACACCTAATCAAATGCACGTAGTCTCCAGGCGTCTTCTGCCATCTGCTTGAGGGGGCGATGCTTCAGCTCAGTCCACAAGTTGCAGCTGAGCTGAAAAGGTAGGCTTGATTACCTGTTAAGCTACAGTTTTCTGCACTTTATTTAAAGTTTTAAAGTTGTTGTTGCTAGTTTACAGTTTTTCTTTAGCAATGAATATTGAAAAGCATTTAACCTACTGATTCCTCAATTATTGTCATTGTTTTGGGTATATATTTTTATGTTTGAAATTTACCAGTGGCTGCTGCATTTTCCACCTCGGCTTATACTCGAGTCACTAAGTTTTCCCAGTTTTTAGGGTAAAATTAAG
>CAUYPK010133492.1:0-12989 GCA_963574355.1 Loris lydekkerianus | reverse complement strand
GACCAAAGGGTTCTTTCTCAGATCCAAGAACCCTAAAAATGTGAAACTTAGTAAATGTAGAATGTAAATGTCTTAGCACAATAACTAAAAAAACTCCAGGAAGGCTATGTCAACCAGTGTGATGAAAATGTGTCAAACGGTCTATGAAGCTAGTGTACGATGCCCCACGATCATATCAATGTACACAGCTATGATTTAATAAAAATTAAAAAAAAGAACCCTGAAAATAGCCACCTAGGGTGGGTGTGCTGCTCTGTGGGCTCAGAACCCCTCTTGTCTGGTTGCTCCTCCTGTTCACAAGGGCCCAGGAGGTCTGCTGGGGCTCCAGCTGTTCTCTCCACAGGCCAGAGAATAGGAAGCAGGAGAGAAGGGCATGCTCAGAAACTGCACACCCCGCTCATGGCAGAGCTTGGCCAGCTGGCTGCAAACACTGATGGGAGGCCCTGGCGCCATGTACATGGTTCTCTATCTCAGGGTGCTATAGGAACACGTGAAATAGCACATCAGGGCTCAGTGCCCATAGCTCAGTGGTTAGGGCGCTGGCCACGTACCTGGTCCAGGCCTGCTAAACAACAATGACAACTACAGCAACAACAAAAATAGCCGGGCGCTGTAGCAGGCATCTATAGTCCCAGCTACTTGGGAGGCTGAGGCATGGGAATCGCTTAAGCCCAAGAGTCTGAGTTGCTGTGAGCTGTGACACCATCACACTCTACCGAGGGCAACATAGTGAGACTCTTTCCAAAAAAAAAAAAGAAAAAGAAAAGAAATAGCACATCAGGAAGTGGTGAGACACATCCTTGTGTGACAGGTGAAATGCTGGCACAGCTCTGGGGTTTTCATTCCTGGGTTTATGATCACTTCCCAGGGCAGTTACACAGCCCTTCTGAGCCTTAGTTTCCTCCTCTGGAAAGAAGGGTAATAATAAGTTCACCTCCCAGGGTTGTCCCAAGGTGTATGAGGAAAGGTGTGTCTAAGACCCTGACCCTATTCTCTGACTTAGGGGTACCTTCTGCATAGTAGGTCCCTTCCCTCAACCTCTACACCAAGGTGACGGCTGACCAAACGTCATAGAAAAATTTTGTCACTGGTAGATAACTATCTCTCTGGATTCTATTCAGTGCCAGGGTACTCCCTACTCAAATTTGTGGTCTTCATCAGTTGATGAGGCCATTTGAATTTTAACAAGACCAGGCTTGCTGCTCTCAGTGGACTGTCTGTCCTCTGTTTTCTGAATGTGTAATGCTTTAGATACTCGGCTGCTTTGTGCAGTTGTGGAGTCTGCACACTGTACAAAGGTACTGCACAGAAGACAAGAGGGACTGAGATCCAGGCTGCTTATTACTTACCGGGCTGGGGCTGACTGCCTAAAGGTGGGGCCTCATTCTTGTTTGCACAAGGATCCATCGGCTTGCTGAGACATGTGCTTGAAGTGCCTTTTTTCCCCTGTTTGTTGGAACAGAGTCTCAATGTGTCACCCAGGCTGGAGTGCATCATCATAGCTCACTGAAGCCTCAAACTCCTGAGCTGAAGCTATCCTCCTGCCTCAGCCTCCCTAGTAGCTGGGACTACGGGTGCCCACCACCAGATCCTGCTAATTTTTCTATTTTTAGTACAGACAGGTCTCCCTCTTGCTCAGGCTGGTCTTAAACTCCTGAGCTCAAGTGATCTTTCTGCTTCGGCCTCCCAAAGAGCTGGAATTACAGGCATAAGCCATCATGCCCGGCTGGGGTGCTTTTTTCTAATTCACATTTCTAATCCTACTTAACAGGGTATATTCTAATTTCAAACTCACATAATGCTGACAGGGCCCTGTTTGTTGGTGTTGCATTATCCAGCTTGCTTTTATTGGGGTAAGGGGACAGATTTATTGGTTCTTTTAACTGGGAAGGATGCAGATAGAGCCAGCTTCAGGCACTTCTGGATCCAGTGTCGGCTGTACCCTCTCTCCTACATCACATACTCAATTCTGTGTGTCAACTTTTGTTTCTCTTCAAGTGAGGGGAGGGCAAGGGGTTCTGGAGTAGGCAAGGGGTGGACAACACTTGGCATTCCTGCTCCCAGCCTGTGAGCACCCCTTCAGCAGACAGAAATCCAGGCACAGGACTCTGGCTGGCCCACACTTGGTGGGTCCTCTGTTGCCAGCCAAGGCACTTAGAAACCTACATGAAGTCTCTTCTAGGGGCCAGGGCCAGGCATGGGCAGCATGGCAGCTCACACAGACGCCTGGCCATTGCAGGGACACTCAGGGGTGCTTACAGGGTCTCCCTCTAGGAGTTCACAGCCATGTGGGGACACCTGTAAGTGTCAGAAGGCTTCGGGCTTGGAGACCCACTTTCTCCCTGTGTTTTCCTTTCTCTCTAACAGGGCAGCACACTGAGAAAACGCAAGATGTACGAGGAGTTCCTGAGCAAGGTGTCCATCCTAGGTCAGTAGCTCCATCTGTCCAGGCGTGGCTTCTGCCTTGTTTGGGCACCTGCAGCCACATTGGCTGTTTTCCCATTCTCCCTATGGCTGGTAAGTTCTTAGTACCATGCAAGTTTGGGACACACACATGTGCGCATTCATGCATTCTCACATGCCAGCACACCAGGCACTGAAATGTCAGCTCCTCCTCCTTCCCCCAGAGTCATTCATTCATTACTGCTGTCATGGTAACAACTGTGGTCTTGCTGCCGCCACAATGACAGGTGAGACCCTCTTCCCTGCTCGCGGGGCTGAGCAGGCAGGCCCAGGCTGGAAGTTGTTTCCTTCCTATGTGTCTTGGCTTTTGTAGGCCTGTCAGACACTCTTCCCGCCTAGCCTCCTGTCCGCCCGTTTTGTTTTCCTTTGATTAATACAATAGCTGCCAAGTGTGACCAGCTTCTCCACGGCCTTCCGGAGGAATAACAAGACTGTAATCCCCTCTCCCTCTCAGTCACCATTAGCCACACAAAGTCCCCCCAAAAGTAACTGGTGGGACAATGCCTTGTGGCTGGCTTTGGCAGACGCCTTGGAGGGAGCCTGAGCTGTGGACTTTGGCATTTGTCCCCTCACTAGGAACTTGGCAACAGCAACTGTGCACTGGGGCCCTCAGCGTTCCTCCTGTCTTCTCATCAGGGTCGGCCCCTAGAACCAGAAGCTTCACAAACTCAGCACAACCCTCATGGGAAGGGGTGAAGCTGCAAGATTCCCCCTGAGCCCACATGGTGGGGTCTCCCTTTCTGGGCAAGTTTATATGCCCTGGCTTTGTCTCATCTTGCGGCTGCAGACTGACCCCTATGAGGTACTTTCTGGGTCACCTGCCTACATTGACTGCTCATCTTCCACAGTGCAGTGTGGGAAATGCCTTTCAGAAAAGGGACTGACCATTAAAAGTTGGACTCCCACAGCCTGTGTCACCTTGTTTCCCTACATAGGATCTACCACTTGCATGTGGTGGCCTAAGGCACAGAGATTCTCAATTTTAGTAAACAAAAAAATGCCCCCATGTTTTGTGTTTCATGAAATGAAATATCCATAGCCTTGAAACATTTAAAAAATTAAGGCCAAAAAGTTGCCATCCCTCAACATACAGTTTCTCTCTCTTTCTCTCTCTCTCTCTCCCTCCCTCTCTTTCTTTCTTTCTTTCCACAGTCTCTGTTGCCCTAGTCAGAGTGCAGTAGCATCATCATAGCTCACTGAAACCCCAAACTCCTGGGTTCAAGTGATCCTCCCTCAGCCTCCCAGGTATCTGGGACTACAAGTGTGCACTACCATGCCTGGCTAATTGTTTTCTATTTTTTGTACAGATGGGGTCTCACGGTGTTGCTTGGGTTGATCTCGAACTCATGGGTTCAAGTGATCCTCCTGCCTCAGCTCCCAGAGTGCTAGGATTATGGACATGAGCCACTGCTCCCAGCCCCAACATAATAGTCTCTTCAGACAGTTTTCACCCAAGATTTATGTTGTAGGGAGATAAAGCTGTTGCTAATCTTGATTTGTCAGACCTTAGAATACTACAGATTTCAAACGTCAGAAAACACACTTGCTAATTAAATATGTAGAAATTAACTTCCTAACTGCAACTGACTTCTAAAATTAAATGCCTCTTATCACTGACCTTGTCAGGAAACCAAGAAACAAAATGCTCTGAATTTGTAGCCAGTCCAATTCTGTGTCCATTTCCTCCTAAGCATAAGCCATAGTTTTGCCCAAAAGGGACCTATATTTTGTAGCAGCAAGGTGCGGGCTGAAGTGCTGCCCTACTTGGGATTGGGGCACAAACCAGGTGGCCTCACCCCTTCCCCAGGCTACATCTGCTCAGCCCCGGGGTTGTGGGAGCTTTGTCCTCTGTGTGTGTGGTATTGGCAGGAGTGTTTAAGGAGAGAAATCTTCTTCCTAACCTAGTTCTAAAATAAATGCTTTGCTTTTTATTTTTAGCTTCTGGCCATAAAAGTTTATTTTGCCAAAAAGACATAGTTAATCAGGCGGTCATTATTTTCTTATAAAAGTTTCACCATTATTTTTTTTTTTCTTGCAAGGGTTAGAGATGGATAATGACAGGGAAGGAAAGGCAAGAGAAGGGTGGAGTTGATGAATTTGCAAGCTTCTGCAGATAAACTTGGCATTGGAATGAAATATTTTAACGTGAAACAATGGAAGGTCTACTCTGCCTTGATAGTGCCACATAAATGCAGTTCCATGTTCTTGGAACAGTCCGTGAAGAGTGGTGTTCCTTTTGAATGGGTGATTGCTTCCACCACTCAGAGTTATTTTAAGCTACTCAGTAGCTGTAGTGCTTAGCAGGGACTCTTACCTGCAAAAATATAGGCAGCTCTGTTCTTTCGAACGTAACAAAAGTATTTTCAGACTAACTTAACCTGGAGTCAATTTTCAGCCCGTTTTACTTACATTAAGTCAGCTGCAGGTGTTGGATTTGAAGCTGTCCCCACCCCTTCTCCCCACTGTGCCATCCACCCTCTGTCAGCACAGCCAGGCCTGTGGGATGGGCTGCAGGGAGCTGGCCTGGTGACCCTGCCTGCTGGCTGCTTCTTTATTGATGTCTCTTATGACGCTAACACCCAGGTGTTTCCTAAGGACGAGTTTTGAGAAGAGCCTTGTGCTGACCTTGGCGGCCAGGTTCGGGCCCCTGGTGACCCTGTCTTTGTCCTCCTGTCACAGAGTCCCTGGAGAAGTGGGAGCGCCTGACTGTGGCTGATGCACTGGAGCCCGTCCAGTTTGAAGATGGAGAGAAAATTGTCGTCCAGGGGGAGCCAGGAGATGACTTTTTCATCATCACTGAGGTGGGTCTCCTTAGGGATGGTGACACTCCCACGGCACCACTGCTGGGTGGACCTGCCCTCCTGCTTTTCCCCTGCACTCCAAACATACCTTCCTCTGGAAAAGAGAACTGACCCCATGCTCCCCATGACCCCACAGCCCCATGCCCCATTCCCCCAACCCCCTCATTACCCCCGTGACCTTCACAACTTCCATGAGCCCGGTGCCCTCCACGACTCCCATACCCCACATCCCCACACCCTCCATGACCCCTCCCCTCCTGCTTGCCTACACTGAATACCTCATGGAGCGGGTGGACAATGGCTCACACTTCGCCACCACAGATCCCTCCCATCCTCATGTGTTGAGGCTCTTCCTAAAACGGCAGATATAAAACCTGCATGGGTGAGAAACCCAGGGACCTGTGCCTGCCATGGGGGCTCCCTCTCCCGGGGGTTAATGCTGGGAGAGACCTAGGACAGAGCCTTCCTGCAGGTGGCCTAGGCACGAGCGCATGACCTGCCGTGTCTCTGTGAACTGTGTAGGTGGCTCATTCCCGCTTCTTGGGTCCTCTAGGGCAAAGAGGATTTCACATTTGTGTCTCGATGCCCAGCATGGTGGAGTTTGTACCATGCCATGTCCTACTGTCCCTGAAACATTCACAGCATGGGCAGCAGAGGGTTGTGGCGCCGTCTGGAGGGAATACATCTTATCACTCTGGGTTTCTGGGAAGACAAGGAGGGTGTCACCAGAATCAAGCTGGCACATTCTCCGAGTCTAGGCTATGTGGTGTCAGGGAGCCCCCAGGCACCATGTGTGACCTGACACATCCACACCAGAGTGGAGCAGAGAGCCTGGTCATGGGCGAGGACATACACGACTCACAAACATCAGGCTCTGTGATGGACACGGTCGCCTTCACCGGGCTTCTCATCAAAGAGCACGTCTGTTCCGTGAGCGCCGCTTCCCGCGTGTGCTGTGTTCTGCCTCTCCCTTTAGTTGGCGACTGCGGCTTGACCTGTGTTTCTTTTGGCTCTGGGAGCCGGGCCCAGTTTCTCAGGGTTATCTTGGAGGGTTTTCTGTGGCCCTGTGGCTTGTCAGGAACAGCTAAGTACTGGGGCTCCCTATAGAGTGCCCCTGTGGTCCTGGGTGGGTGCCAGCTGCCCCTCTCAGAGTCCTCTGCACCTACTGCCCATGAGGTTTCCAAGAAGGGCTCTATAGAGGGATTTGGGGCTGGGGACTGTCACTGGCCTTCATGGAGAGTCCCAGGCCATGGACTGGAGCAGGGGTTGTGGGCAGGGTGGGGTGGGAGCATGTCCGCACGATCAGCTACTATGCCAGCCCACGGGCGTCACCCACCAAGGGGAGGGCTGGCTTTCAAAACATTTTGGTCTTCTTGACAACTTGGATTTCCCCTTCCTCTGCTCCACCACATTTGGTGAGTCATGGTGGATCCCCAGGTTCACAGGGGTCAGAACTTCAGAACTGATGCATCCCTGGGGCTTCAGCTACTGCTGACAACTTGGTGTCCCTGGCCCAGCTCTACAGGTGCAACGTCAGTCCCGGCACCAGCCCACTCTCCCCGTGAGGACGTCTCTAGGGCAGGGCCAAGCAGAGATGCCTGATAAGCTGTGGTTCTGCTGCTGGTTGCTTTCATTTCTGTTTCCCTGAAGTGGTGTGTGGAGAAGGCTCCATGTTTCTTCTTGCAGCTGACACCAGCATCCTGCTCTGCCTTCAGGGGTTGGACATTTTCCCCAAGTTGCCATCACTCCTCCTTGAGTGATTTCTAAAGCAAATTGTTTTCTGAGTTGTGCCTTTGGTGGGTCACAGACACCCTTTGTGGGTGGACTACGCATTGCTAGGAGTCTGGACCCCCCTGCCTTACCCAGTTCCTTCATCTGACTGCCCAGATCTGCCTGGGGTACCCTCTGTCCAGGGCTTGCTCAAGAGGGCCCAAGGCCCAACAAGTTCTTCAGTGGCAGCCTGCTGGTGCCTGGCCCCACCCTGTGGGGAGGTGGGATTATTTCAGGGTTGGTTTCTCTTTGGGTGTAGAGAAGTCCACAGAAGAGCCCCTTACCCTGTGCAGACAACTGGTGTGCCCTGAATCCCTGCTGGCCTTCACTAAGAGCCAGGTGTCTTGGGAATTGGTGGTGATGGGGGAGCGGCACTGGCTGCAGGGCCCCAAGTGTATGTGGGCAGGAGGGGGGTGTCTGTGCAGGAGTAGGGTGCACTGCGAGGGAGGTCATCCTTCCTCCTCTTCTTCCCCTAGCCCTGCCCATTCACACCAGCTGCCTCTGAGGCTGTTGGGAGCTGCCAGCCCCACAGACATCTGATCCTCAGAGCTCTTGGAAAATATTCTCAGCAGAGCATACAGAGTCATTTTTCTCAAGTGTAAAACTGGGAGAAAACTACTGGTGCAGATAGAGAAAACACCCATGAGTCTGTGGGAGTCTCGCAGCGCTGGCCTGTGCACGCTTCTCCTTACCAGCTCTGCTCCTGCAGCCTGGGTTGGGGGCTGCTCTTTCCAAGGTTTTTCCAAACAGGCCCGGGAGCAGCCCTGGCCAAGGAGCTCAAAGTTGGGACAATGCCCTGGATCATGAGGCAGAGGAACCGGCAGGGCAGGAGCTTGGCGAGCCTCCCCAGAGAGGGACAGCACCCAGGCCTGGCTGGGAGAGGGCAGACTGTGTGGAGGGCGCCAGGTCCCAGGAGGCAGGAGGCCCAGCTGTCCTATGACATCATCAGAATTCATGTCTTCCCCATCCTGCTCTCCAGGAAAACTGAGGAGGGTTTGGGCAGGGGGGCTGTGGGTTTCAGTGTGGCTCGAGTTCCCTCTCCACATTCCACACTTAGAGCTTTTCCAGGCCACCAGAGTTCCCCTCCCTGAGACCTCCCCATGGGCTGGGGGCAGCTGGACCCTGAGAGCTTGTTCTCCATAAAAATCCCGAGACTGAAATTCCCCAGCCCGCTCCCACACGGGCAGCAGCAGCCTGGGAGGTGTTGCCATGGGAACACTAGATTGGATTTATCTCCTCTCTTAGCAAATTAATTTTATGAATGTCCACAATGTTGAAGCAACTGCAAAACACCACGTTTCAGAGCCACCCTCAGGCCTGGGAACGTTTCCTTGCTACTCGGAGCCTGGCTGCTCTGGGAGCTGCATCCGGAACCAGGGGGTGGCAGATGGTCTGAGATCCACTGATCCCAGGAAGGAGACACCCACAGGGCTGGACTGAGAGCCTCGTGTGCATGTCCTGACCTTGCTCAGGGTCAACCTGTGCGGGCCCTGCGGGACCTGGGGGATCATGGAGGTGTTGCTCTGTGTTTGATGCCTTAGAACGGTCATTACCCATGTTACCTGCTGCCCCGTGACTACTTTTATTGTCATCCTTTTGGTTCCTACAGGCCTCTCTTTGGGGGTCGCTGCCTGGGGAGGGTTTTACAGCAGAATGGGGGCTACATATAAGGCTCAGGGTTCGGTTTGTGCTGAGTGGTCCCTGGACGGAGAGAGTGATAGGGATAAGAGGCACAAACCCGGCCTCCCGGGGGGGCAGTGTTCTTGGAGAGGAAGGCACTTGAGGGCTTAGAGAGAAATGGAGCAAGGTCCAGAGAAGGGGCGCTCAGGAGGCACCAGGAAAGGTGCTGCTCAGATGGGTGGCCCTTCAGGAAGATCTGGTGTGGCCGTGGGACAGCCATCTGAGATGGGAGCTGCACCAGAGGATGGGTGGCAGCCACCAGAGGTGGTTGAGGCTGGTTTGCAAAGGATAGTCTTACCCACCGGCCAAGGGATCTCCACTGTGTCCTGCATGGGGGATAAACTGTGAAAAAAGGCAGCCCAAGCAGTGGGAGTCACCAGGGGATGGCAGGGACTGAGGCAGCAGTAGTGCAAACTCTGCAAGTAGAGATGGGCTGTAGGTGTGAGTGGAGGTGACAGACTGGGAAGGTGGGGGTGGTGAGTTTCAGGCACTGGAGAGTAGGAGTCCTGCAGGTGGAGAAGGTGGACGTGGAAAGGGTGGCTGACCCCAGCAAGGACAACAGTCACACCTGGCAGGTGGTGCCTACAGAGGCTGAGGATCTCTTGGGTGGGGATTGTGGTACGACTGGTAGGTGGATGGGGCAGATCTCAGGGTGGGGGTGGGTCTCACACACCCTGGAGCTCCTGAATAAGGAGTTTGAAAGTCCACTTGCTATGGTAAGAACAGGAGCCAAATGAAACGACTCAGAGTCACCACAGCCACTGTCCACCGGGGGTCGTTCAGCTCCCCACAGGGCTGCTGGTGACCTACGAGAAGCCCATGTTTGCTTCTGTCCTAGGATACATGGTGCCTAAGGCCATCTGAATGGCTTGCTGGCCTCTCAGGAGCTGAGGCCACAAGAGCTCTCCCCTGACCAGTGGGCCCTGCAGCTTTGGGTCACATGGGCCCCATATGAGAGGACAGGGCAGGTGAGACTGTGGGTGGTGCCACACCTTCCTTTGTCTGGGGGGATCTCAGAGTGCCTTGAAGGACAGCCTGCTTGGCCTGGCCTCTCGGACGCACCTCCTCCAGCAGAAGAATAAAAAACATTCCTCTGGGCTGGGTGGGAAGAAATGCTTTTCCAGAGGCTCGAGACTGGGCACAAAACCCACCACTCCAGCCCTGCGCTGGCTCCATATGCACTCAAGAGGTCTTTGTGGGGACAGTGGCAGTTTCTGGAGCCCTCTGTGTCTGGCCGTAGGTGGTCTGTGGTGTTTGCTGGCTCCTTGGCCCAAGAGATGTTGGGGTACACAGCATGTCTGACTTCACTCTGCCAGGTATCCTTGGGCTGCCAAGTACTTCCCTGTTCTGGCCAGCATAGCACCTTTGCTCAGACCTCACTTGGGCAGTGGTCCCGGGTGGCTCCAGTGGAGCCAGCCCGCAGAGAGGGACACTTGGCTCTGGATCATCTGCTTTCTTGTACAGGATGGCCTTGTTCTGGGGCTGGGAACGCCCTGTGACCTGGTGAAGATCCCCTTTGTAGGTGAGAGTCCCCCAGACGGGCTCTGTCCTGGCACACCTTGGCTGTCCTCTCCTGGTGGGCTGGACTTGAGGCCCCACAGCTCGTGGAGCAGGGAACTGGGGCATCCCACTGAACAGTGCAGCGGCCACACCACAGTGACATGGACGTCCAACTTGCCTTTTATATCCAGTGGGTCCCATGTGAGCTGAGGCCGCCACAGCAGGCTGCTCTCTAAGAACCTTGTGTAGGAAGGACCCAGTGAGAGGCTGAAGCAGCCAGCTTTCTTGCACTCTGAATTTGGGCCTTAAAAACAATGACTCAAGTAAAATGCCACTGTGGATAAAGGTGGTAACCTTGACGTGTCTTCAGGAAAGGATAGTGCCGTCGCCTGTCTGCCCCTGGACATTTGTGTGGTTCCTCTGACGAGCATCTTTGCCTTGATATTTTCTGATATTCTTTAAGAAAAAATATTATAAACAGTTCAACACACCTCCCACAAAAGTATAAAAAGCACCATCCTTCTCCCTCCCCCCAAATCCCCAAAGAGACCAAACAAGCTCCTGAGGGCCCGGGCTTCCCATCTCAGATGTTTCCAGATCTTGTTTCTCACCGTATCTTCGCACACCGACGCGCGGGCGTTCCCAGACGAGACAGATGTGGAATGTATCTGCTGGCCTCCAAGGTCCTGGATTATCCCAGACCAGATTCCTGGCACCAGAGTGAGGAGAGTTAAGCACCGTGCAAAGACTGTTGCCATAAAGACGGATGTTTTGGCCAGATGCACAGTTTGGGACAAATCAATTTGCGGGGGTGTCTGGCCACTGTACCCCCACACCATTCACCCGCCTGAGCTGGGCTGGGGCTGCTGTGGCTGTGGACTCCTTGCGTTGGAGTATGACCCCTCCACTCTCCTCCTCCCAGACTCGGTCACGGGGTCTGGGTCCTTGGGCTTCAGTCCTTCTGGGACATCTTCACACCTGCATAGGCTAGCTCCAAGTGGTAAACACTTGTCCTCATGTGTTCTGAATTTGGCCACATCTGTCTCTCTCATTCACTAGTCAGGGGCTCAGTTCCACAGCTGTGGCTCCCCGGCCCCTGCAGCCCTTCCCTGGAGTTGGCTGCTGGCGGGACTTGAAGGAAAGGCTCTTGAAGGGGTGGCTTCCCCAGGAGCATAGCACGAGGCCACTACACCCCACAGCTCCTATGCTACCAGGACAGAAGCAGAAAAACGTGAGGAGTCCAGATGGAAGGGGTAATTAGTGACACAGTAGTCTGGGGTCCTGCCCCAGGCAGGGGGACCTGTAGAGCCCAGAGCATGACCTCCGAGGAGTGTGTGAGGCTGAGGTTGATGTATGCCAGGGTTTCAGTGCCCAGAAGTTTTGGAAAAATTTTTATTTTTAAAAATTGTGGTAAAATACACATAAGATTTATTATGTTTGCCCTTTTTTTTTTTTTCTTTTTTTTGCAGTTTTTGGCCGGGGCTGGGTTTGAACCCACCACTTTTGGCATATGGGGCCGGCGCCCTACTCCTTTGAGCCACAGGCCATTTTTAAGCATGCATTTCAGTAACATTAAACATTCAGAACGTTATACAACCCTCACCACCAGCCACTCTGCAATCTTTCATCTTTTCAGTCAAAACTCTGCCCTTATACTCACGCCTCACTACCCCAGCTCCTAACACCCACCATTCTGCTTCTGTCCCTGTGAGTTTGACTACTCTGTGTACCTCATTTAAGTGAAATCACACAGGATTTGTCCTTTTGTGCCTGGCCTATTTCACATAGTATAGTGTTTTCAAGGTTCATCAGGGCTGTGGCATGAAGCCTGATTAATATTGCATTGTATGTATGGACCATGTTGTGTTTATTCAGCCAAGGCTTTTTCTTATGCTGTTGCTCCTGCTAATGGTGATGATAGTAGTGATGGTGGTGGTGTTGGCAGTGATGGTGTGGCGATGGTAATGATGATGGTGAGAATGGTGATGACGGTGGTGATGGTGACATGGTGACAGTGATGGTGATGATGGTAATGATGTGACAATGGTAATGATGATGGTGACTAATACTTTTTGTGCTTTTACTCTGTGTTAAATATTTTCATATTTAACTCATTTGATCCTTTGGAATCTCTGACGTAGTGGCCATTATCCTCCTAATGTTATTGATGAGGAAATGCATTGAGAGGAGAATTATCCAGACCTCACCAGCCTCCTGAAGCTCCTCAGACTCCAGCAGGTGATCAAGCCTTTGACAGTATCTGCAGGTACCATATCCAGTGCCTTTCCTGAATTTCCCAGTACCTGGTGGAGTCTGGATAAGTTTATCTCACTTTACAGTGGGGGAATTGAGAGAAGTAAGGTAGTGTGTCTGTGGTGCCCAGCAAAGCTGGGCCTGAGGTCTAGACCCCTGTGGCTGGCACTATTCCAGTGAGCAAGGTGGCTCCACGGGTGCTCAGAAAATTCTGCCTGCTTTGTCCAGTGAGTCCTCCAGAAAGTCCCCACAATGACCCAAGCAGTTTGAAACAGCAATTTGGGCAAAATATTAACAAAAATCAATGTATTTGCCCACTGTGGGAAGTTTCTTTTGCCTCTTTCTCTGGCCCTCTGTTGGGGAGGCACTCTTGACCCTCTTATGCAGGGGTGGCGAACAAGTTCGACTACGCGCTCGGAGATCGCTCCTCAGAGGTCCCTCCTCAGAAGCAGCATAACAAAATCCAAACTTGGCAAAGAGCCACAGTATACAAAATAATGATAAGAGGCAAAGAGCCGAAAT
>CAUYPK010133487.1:0-30578 GCA_963574355.1 Loris lydekkerianus | reverse complement strand
TCTTTTTGGGGAGGTTTTGTATGGTTGATGTTATTTCCAAATTTGAAATGGGCGTGTTTAACATTTCCACTTGGTTCTGGTTAAGTCTTGGAAGGTGATGTGCTTCCAATTATCGGTCAATTTCCTTCAGATTTTCATATTTCCGAGAGTAAAGTTTCTTGTAATATTCATTAAGGATTTTTTGCATTTCTGAGGAGTCTGTTGTTATTTCGTCTTTGTCATTTCTGATTGATGGGATTAGAGATTTTACTCTTTTTTTCTTGATTAGGATGGCCAAAGGTTTATCTATTTTATTGACCTTTTCAAAAAACCAGCTTTTCAATTTATTAAGGTCTCATATTTGAAAGCAAAGGCATTGTGATCCAGGTGGAATCACTGATCACTAATGATGAAAGTATCAAGTCATTATTCCAAACGTGACTTGATGCATGGATTTAGGTCTTTAATTACTTTGATCTAATTTGCTCTATTGCTCCACCACTAGAGTGTTTTAGGGCTCTGTGTGTGTGTAAAGGAGTGGGTGGTTTCAGGAATAATGAATTTGGGAAAAATATCCGCCTGTCTCTCTCCTTTGTAGATATGTAAGAATATCCTAATGTTTTCTAGGTTTGCCTTCTTCGCCTTCACATTAGCATAACTCAGTAATGATGGGTGGTTCTAAGAATTTAATTTGGCATAGGACTGATTCATAATTTGGTCCAATCACTTATGATATTTTCACACAAAAACAATTGTTAATAATAACAGTTGGAGATGCTCTAATTTAAAAACCAATGTCTGCCTAAGAACAATGCAGAAATTCCATGGATTTTTATCATGATTTTATTATGACTGGTCTAGGACACATCCTAAATAGCTAACTGAATGGTAGATTTCACGGTCTGCCTCTGGACAGGGGGATAGGTGCTTTACTGGCATGGAAAAATGGCTTTACATTACACCATTGATTTCTCCTTCAGGGATGAATGCTAAAGAAACAGATTTTTAGGTACTAGAGAGGGAAAAACTTTACAAACCTCCTTAGGTTAGATTCTCATGAAACTGAAGAGTTAGTATTCTAGGCTCTATTGCTCTACCATTAGCAAGAAATACCTGTAGTTCCCCCCAAATCCAGAAAAATCCAGAATCACTTCCATGAACTGCAATATATACTCAACACTGCAGTGGTTTTGATCCTGGGGACTTTGAATACACTGAACTGATTTTACTGGGTGGTCTAAAGAACTTGTACATTAAAATGACAGGCTATTGTGTATTAAGTCTGGGAGTTCACTGTCAGTGGGGACAGGGACTCTGACTCACTGTAAGGCAAACTTGAAAAATTGATTAGTAATTCTGCCTTTTTCTCCCATGTAAAGAAAAGTAAAAAGGGCAGTGCCTATGGCTCAAAGGAGTAGGACACCGGCCCCATATGCCGGAGGTGGAGGGTTCAAACCCACCCCCGGCCAAAACTGAAAAAAAAAAAAAAGAACATAAAAGAAAAGTAAGGAAAAGAAGACATTCCTATATCTCTGCTGTGCTACTACAAGACTAAAGCTCTGAATATGGCCCCTTATGCAAACTCATGGGCTGCCTTAGTTCTAAAAGATCAAGAAAGAAGGAACAGAACAATCTACCCTCCTCCCCCAGGCTGAGCAGGGAGAAACAGAGAAGAAGAGTGAGCTCAGAGGACCAGGAGAATAGAAGGAACAAGACATAAATACTAAACAACCCTCTCTTGTTTGAATAGTTCCTCCTGTCCTCAGCTTCAGAGGCCTTCTCAGCAAATCAGGAATGACTACCCACCATATTCATGCCCAACTTTGCCTGTATTCTGAATGAGCTTGATGTATAAGTAGTAATCAAGGCCCATGATAACCACAGTCTGGACAGCAGGCTGCAAATGCTATGCCATCCTCTGCCCAGAGAACCTGACAGCCCCACAAAGGACCCAAGATCTTGATACCTTTCACAAGTATTTGAAACTCTGAGAGGAAGAACAAAGTGCCTGGTACAGATAAAACAAACAAACAAACAAACAAAAAAATCAATGTCTTCCCAATGGATTTCAGTGCAACTCAATGAGATATGGGGAGCCCCTCCTCTGTGTGAGGCAATATGAGAGACGCAGAGTGAATAAGAGCTACTCTGACACTCATAGTCAGCCGAGGGAATGAGACAGGTATCCAACAATATTGAAATCCAGAAAGAAGTTCTGTGCAGTAAGGGAGGTAGTCACACAATACCTGTGGAGGGCAGGGAAGAGGTGGGTGCCAAGCGGGAAGGTCAAGTCCTTCAGCCTTCTCATTTCACTCTGTGGGTCAACAGGCTTTCTCAGGTTTGACACTTGGGCTGCATAATTCTTTGTTGCAAAGACTGTCCTGTGTATCACAGGATATTTAGCAGTGTCCTTGGCCTCCACCCACTAGTCACACCCCTCCCCAGTCATGACAGTTGAACATTCCCCAGACATCTCCAAACATCCTATAGAAAATAAAACCATCCCCTGCGGGGAACCACTTGACCAAGACTATCCCTCTGGGAGAATATAACTGATTCTGTGTGCCCAGAGATAACCCTATGAATCTGAATACTGTCCAGACAGTGGTTTTCTATAAATTTCCTTCACTCTGCCCAGGCAGGTAAGTGCAGCAGGATGTTGTGGGACTAGTAGAAATTGAGGTAAGGAGGTGGTTTCTTATTTCATAGAAAACCAATTCAACATCTGGTCAAAAGATATTTGTGAGCACTAACTATACACCACATATTGTGTTAGATGCTGAGAATTTCAGGTTTTATGGGTTCATTTCCCCGCTGGGAGTGCCCCTTGAAGACAGCTTTTAGCTGTTGTCCCTCTTTGGAAACTGCCTTGGCTGAGGAACTATGCCTCACCCAAGGTCATCCTTCTTTATGAGGGCAGCCTGAACACAATCATAATGGGGATATAAAGGCCTACCTATTCCCTCCAATGCATGTCAACTGAAAGACCATTCTAGATCCAAGAGGACCCAAAGGGCTGTCTCAACTTCTCTATCTGCTCCATCCTACTTCCTCCCCTTCCTTCCAAGGCCATTGATCTCAAAGGCACTCCCCAGAAATGCCCTGCATGCTAATCACCATCTCAGAGTCTGCTTCTCAGCCACCCAAACAATGACAATTTGTAAATCACAGTTCTGGTTCCCAGGCACTCATACTCATCAGTATGGTGGTATTTTTATTTCAAGGGGCGGTACTCTGGGGCTCTGCCTCCACACTCAACCTCAGCTGACAGGTACTCTCAAGAAAGTACTGAATACACAATAATGCTTACAAGCAAAATTTCAAATCCCAGCGGGATGAGTGGCCAGTTGTGGTGGCTCATAGCTGTAATCCTAGCACTTTGGGAGGCTGAAGCAGGAGGACTGCTTGAGGCCAGGAGTTGGAGGCTACAGTGAGCTATGATGAAACTACTGCATTCTAGCCAGGGTGACAGAGAAAGACAAGCCCATGTCTCAAAAATAATAATAAAATAAAAAAAAATATAATAAAACAAAACAAAATAAAATAAAATAAATGCCAGTGAGTGGAAAGATAATTAGAGGTCCAATTCTATGGACCCAGAGTCACTCTTTCCTACCACAACCCATCATGTGGCTTGGCCAAGGGCATAGGCCTTTCTTTATTCTGAGTGTGAAGCAGTATCATACACCTCAGCACCCACTCCTGGTTCCTGGCTGCCTCTGAAAGAAAACTCACTGTTCTCCTTTTTTTCCAAGGAAGGATCAGAAAGGTGACAGTCCACAGAGGGAAAGCTGGAGCTTTTAAGTCCATCCTCTGGTCTAATTTCCTGCAGAGTGACTTTTAACTGCTGCTCATTCTGTCCAATTTTAGCTAAAATGTTTCATATGTTCTCTTTCTGACTGCCCTAAATAACTGGCCCATCTTTGCCCTTCTGTCCTCCTTATTTTCACCTCTTAGCCCAAATAGAAAAGGCCTTTCAGGATATATAACTGGGAAAGGAGGCCAGTGCAATGTGTGTGAAACTTTCATTCTGGCAGCAGCAGAGGTATACAGAATTATAAAAGAAAGCAATGTAAGCCCCAACCACAGGGTCCCCTCTACTAACTCCATTCTTGCCCAGGTCCCAAGGCTCCAGTGACCACCACATTGACAGGATACTTGTTCAGGATTCCTCCTGCCCTCTACACTTCCCTGCCTCCCTTTTGCCATTCAAATCTTTCTCCTTTTGCCCTATTTACTTGGTCCCTGGTAGATTCCTGTGAGGCCATTTACACAAGAACTTGACTGTAGGGTGACTTGATCATAGTCACACTATGCGTTATTTTATGTGTTATTTCTTCCACAGGGCTTTTATATGTTTACATAAATTTCTAAGAACTTAGTAACAAGCAATTTTGAGGATTCATGAAACACAGAAGGACAGAGTAAACTTTCTCTGTAAGACATGTAGATAGGACAGTTCCAACGCTCATGCCTCTGACCGCCCATGTAGACAGGGCAATTCCCAACGCTCATGCCTCTGACCACCTATGTAGACAGGGCAATTCCCAACACTCTTGCCTCATCCCAGCCAATCTGAGCTCCAGACAGGGAGCTCTTCTCCTCTGTGGCCACACAGCACGGCTCACAGGCCAACAAGACAAAGCTACTGGACAGACTAATGAATTCATTTCATGGAAATAAGATTTGACTTATTAGACTAAGCTGACCAGTTTGGGTGTGACTGGAAAAGAAACATGCTCACTTCTCATTTTCCCTTTTGTTTTCCACATCAACTTCTGTAAGGTCTACTCAGCCCTCATCATGACGCTTAGTTAAAACAAGCTCATAAATAGTAGATAATACAACAGCACGAAGCTTCCTTGGAGGACAGAGAGACTGGCCTTGCTTGCCACCATCACCAACCCACTCCGAAATCTTCAGAAAGCTCTGCTTGGCAAGTTTAAAATACACGTATTAGTATATAAAGGATTCTCATGATCATGAGAACAAGCTTGTTTTCTATATTAAATCTTTTTGTTTTTCTCAAACAATAATTATAACAGACACATGTGCATCTGATCTAGTTGGAGCCAGGATGAAGCAATCAATGTGCTTATTATATCTCCCTCCTCCTCATTCCAAAGTTGCTTTATGTACCTTTTTCTTTTCTCAGGTCTAAAGGTACTCAGTCTACTGCCAAAATTTTCCAGCCGTGTCTTGGCTGTTTGCAGTAGGTGTCTTAACAAGGACATTTATTATTTCCTCAGTTCTTCCCAAAGTATTTACCTGTCTCTGTATTTGATGTCTACTCTCCCCCTCTGCAATACTTTCTGCACCTTTGCCCTTCACCCGCCTTGGTGCAGGTGCTGCGGGCCTGCATGAGCTAAGTTCTTTTTGTAGAAACTTCAGCTAAAATTCCCACTTTTGTGTTCTTAGGTTTGGTTTCTCTCCTGGGGAAATGTATTGTGCAAGTTCTTTCTAGAGCAGCAGTTCTCAACCTGTGGGTTGCAACCCACTAGAACTGTATTAAAGGGCTGCAGCATTAGGAAGCTTGAGAACCACTGTTCTAGAGTCTGCTGCCAGTTAGCACCCCAGTATGTTGGCGGTTCTCACTCAACTCCCCACCCTCCCAACATGGTTTCCCATGCAGTTCTGCCTCACAGATGCTTTGGGCCACCATTGCACAATATTTGGAGTTTCCAGATTTGATGTGTTTCCTGATCTCCATGAAGATTAATTTTGTGTATTATTATTATTATTTTTATTAAGTCATTTGTACATAGATCATAAATACATTTATGCCATTATAGGATTTAATGTGTTGATTATTTGTACAAATTGGAGTGTTTACATTCTACTAATCAACATAGTTTTACCTCTTTTATGTTTACATGGATGGAGCTGGAAAATATTCTTCTTAGTAAAGTATCTCAGGAATGGAAAAAAAGAATCCAATGTACTCAGTACTACTGTGAAACCCAATTTATAATCACTCACACTTGCATATGAAGAATGAAACACAACTATAGCCTAGGATGAAGGATGGAAGGGGAGGGAGCGGGGAGGAGAGGGGGTGGGTCGATAGATGGAGGGTTAGTAGGGGGACCACACCTATGGAGCACATTGCAAGTACAAGTTGGATCTATCAGGTGTAGAACACAAATGTCTTAACGCTGTAATTGGGTAAGTGAGGTAAGTTTGTGTATTAAATATTAAATGTTTTATTCAACTCTTTCTTGTTGGGCTTTACCTTCTAGAGAAGAAAGGGATAGATCCTGAACTAACCTGCCAAGTCTGCACCAGAAGTCCTGTCAGCAGCTCTCAAGGAGGCCCAATCTAAGAGCCTTTGGCCCAGAAGAGCACTCCGCATTGTATACCAACTACCAAGTTGGTAAACTCCTCTTTTGGAAGGTATGAATGTTAATTACAGAAAGAAAGAGAACCAGTCACTCAGTGCAGCAGAAAGTTTAAGCAGGTTAAAGAAACTTGGAGGAAGAGAGGTGCTGAATCAGGAGAGGCACATTCCATCTTAAAAAAACTAATTCTTTGCAGGGTCTCCTGCTCACCTGCCGGGATGAGTTCTTCAGCTATCCTTCCTTCTCAAATTCTTTTATAAAAACATATTACTGTGGCTCTGAATCTGAAAGAACATATTAAACTCTGCATCCACAGCCCAGGTACCCAAAAGCTCTTCCTGCTTCTCTGGATTGTTTGACCTTGCTTCCTTAGCTCTCTCTCCACTCTCTTGTGTAGAAAGGAATGGATATTCTACCTCAGTCCCTGGTAGCCTCTTCAGTTTGCATGTGTTTTAAACCAGGAAAATGACTTCATTCTTGACTTCAGGTTCTGCTTCTCTCCCATGATCCCACCTGTATTGGTCTCCTCAGCCACCCTGACTATCCCCAAAACAAAATTTCTTTTATTTCCCCTATCTCTCAAGCCCCACCATGGCCAGGTTATTCATGATAATGACTCTCCGAGGAAGAGACTGCTGACACTTACAACATGTGTGTTCCCTTTCCTCTCCTGTATATATGCCTGGATCTCATTCTCCAGTCTCTCTTACAGTTGGGTGTGAGAAAAAGTCATATATACCACTATCAGGCCTGATTCCTAAGAAATCAACCTGCCATCCACAAGTGATCCTTATCTCCTCCCCAATCTGACAGTTGAATGGAGGACTCCTGTTGACCCAGGCTGGACTAGGACATGAGGTAGAAATACGCTTTCATTATGTTAAACCACTGATGGGTGCTGTTCGTTAGAGCAACAGGGCCTACCATGGTGAGTGCACTTTGTTTCATTCTCATCTCTCTTTTTTTTTTTTTTTTTTTTGCTAAAATTGAACTATATTCTATATGCTTGCTTTTGTCACTGAACATCATTTAATTCTTCCAAGTTTATTGGTTTAGAAGTTACTCATTCTTGTTAATGGAGATGTAATTACTTTACATATACATAATTCAGTATACATTCAGTATATATCATGTTAGTATACATAGGTCACTATGAAAGTTTTGAGACAGACTGTGTTATGAGCCATTATTTCACTTCCAGGAAACACAGTCAACAGTGCCTTTCTGATGATTCACCTATGCAAGTTTCAACTTGCTCAACCTATCAGTCTTGCTAGAAGGGCTTCATTTGCTTCCATTAGCATGGATTTTACCTCTCTAAATGATCCAATAATAAACATCTTTATACATTCTCATGTCTATTATTGACACATCTATTCTTTTTAAATTTTTTATTTTATTTTTAAATGTTTTTGTTTTTATAAAATCATAACTGTGTACACTGATGCTTTTATGGGATTCAGTGTACTGATTTGATATACAATGTGAGATGCTTACATTGAACTGATTAACACACCCATCATAATTATATTCTTTTCTTAATAGTTTTGAAATGTACCATTGCATCATGCATATTAGGTGAGGTCCCCCCAAATAACCTCCCTCCTCCTGCCTCCCTCTCCCCTCCCCTCTCTCTCCTCTTCCCTTTTACTTTCTGGACTATAGTTATGTTTTACCATTTGTATGAATGTGCATGTGCTTATATATTGATTTCATAGTAGTATTGAATACATACTACATATGTCATAGTAGTATTGAATACATAGTAGTATTGGATACATTTTTCTCCATTCTTGAGATACTTTGCCAAAAAGAGTATGTTCCAGCTCTATCTAGGTAAACATAAAAGATGTGAAGTCACTATCTTTTTACGGCTGCATAGTATTCCATGGTGTACACATACCAGAATTTGTTAAGCCACTCATGGGTTGGTGGGCACTTGGGCTGTTTCCATGTCTTGGCAATTATGAATTAGGTTGCAATAAACGTTCTGGTGCAAATGTCTTTGTTGTAAAATGATTTTTGATCATCTGGGTATATACCTAGTAGAGTAATTGCAGGATTAAATGGTAGGTCTACTTTTAGTTCCTTGAGTATTCTCCAAACTTCTTTCCAAAAAGGTCATATTAGCTTGCATTTCCACCAGCAGTGTAGAAGTGTTACCTTCTCTCCACATCCATGCCAGCATCTGTAGTTTTGGGATTTTTTTTATGTGGGCTATCTTAGTGGAGTTAAATGATATATCAAAGTGTATTTGATTTGCACTTCTCTGATGATTAAGGGTGATGAGCATTTTTTTCATGTGTTTATAGGCCATGTGCCTGTCTTCTTCAGTGTGGGATTCAGTGTACTTTCAGAGAAGTTTCTGTTTAAGTCTCTTGCCCACATAGAAATGGGGTTATTTGTTCTTTTCTTATTGATTAGTTTGAGTTCTCTGTAGATTCTAGTTATCAGATCTTTATCAAAACCATAACCTGCAAAAATATTCTCCCATTCTGAGGGCTGTCTAATTGCTTTACTTACTGTGCTCTTGGCTGTGCAAAAATTTTTTAGTTTGATCAGATCCCAGTAATGTATTTTTGGTGTTGCTTCAATTGCCCAGGGGGGTCCTCCTCATGAAGTATTCTCCCAGAAACCTCTCACTTGATTTCTTCAACTGTTTTCCCTGCACTCTCTTCTAGTATTTTTATGGTTTCATGTCTTAAGTTTAAATCTTATATCCAGTGAGAATCAATTTTTATTAATGGTGAAAGGTGGAGGTCCAGTTTCAGTCCTCTGTAGGTCACCAGCCAGTTCACCCAGCACCATTTATTAATTAGGGAGTATTTCCCCCACTGAATGTTTTTGACAACTACAGAAGGGGATCAACCGTATTCAAATAGGGTCAGAGGAGATCAAACTCTCATTCTTCACTGATGATGTAATCCTGTACCTGGAAAATTCAAGGGACTCAACTACAAAACTTTTAGAAGTGATCAAGGTATACAGCAGTATCTCAGGATACAAAATCAATACTTAAAAATCAGTAGCTTTTATATATGCAATATATGCATATATAAATAGTTAAGCTAAAAAAATTACTCAAGGACTCTATTCCTTTTACAGTAGTGCCAAAGAAGATGAAATATCTTGGAATTTACCTAAGAATGTGAAAGATCTCTATAAAGAGAATTATGAAACTTTGAGAAAAGAAATAGCTGAAGATGTTAACAAATGGAAAAACATGCCATGCTCATGGCTGAGAACAATCAACATTGTTAAAATGTCCATACTATCTAAAGCAATCTACAGATTTAAAGCAATCCATATTACAGCATCATGGTTATACTTTAAAGTGCTTGAAAAAAGAGCACTTCATTTTATATGGAATCAGAAAAAACACAAAAACTCAAACCAATACATCACTCAGAAATAAAAACAAATCAGGAGGTGTCACATTACCAGGCTTCAGGCTATACTATAAATCTATAGTGATCAAAACAGCATGGTATTGGCACAAAAACAGAGAGGGAGATTTATGGAACAGAATAGAGAAGCAAGAGATGAACCCAGCTACTTATCATCATTTGATCTTTGATAAGCCTATCAAAAATATTCTTTTTATTAAGTTTCAGACAAATATGAGGGTACAAATGGTTAGGTTGTATTGTTTGCATTTGTTAGGCAGAGTCAAAGTTGTAGTTACACCCCTCACTCAGGAGATTTGCCTATTAGCTGAGAGCACACCAATTCCCCTCCCTCCCCTGTCTCACCTTTCCCCCTTCCCCTCTCCCCCCACTTGAGTTTAATTGGACATAGATATTCTTTAGATAATTTTTAAAATGATCAAAAATTTTAAAGATCCTTTTGGCTTCTCTCTTTAACTTAGCTCTACTCCCAGTCCAATTTGCAAACAATCCCCATCAATTAAATGCCTACACTGTCACCTCCATCAACCACATCACCTCTGTAGTCACAGACCAAGTTCAGACAGCTATTACCTCTCTCACCTGTATGATGGCAGAAGACTGTAGTTTCTTTCAAAAATTTGGAGTGCTGGATTAAACAGAATTAATTTTTTTTCCAAATGTCATTAACCCTTTAGACATCATGACTTTTCTAAGGGGGATAAATTATGCAAGTTTTCCCAAATTTCTTTTACTATAATTTGGTGTTTTCCACAGAGCATTTTACATGATTAATGAAAAGAGATACAGTTTAGGAAGTTATGTTCTATGTGACTCACCATAACCAGTTTAGTAGACTTTGTTCTCACTTTTTAACAAGGAAAATTTATGTCACATAGACAGTCATAGATTTTTCACTTTGCCCTTAAGGATAATAATTCCATATATCAGTTGAAGACTGTTATTCTCAGGCATTCATGGGAGAGAACACAGTGAGTAATCCTGAAATAAAATACAGTTGTTCTTTGGTATACACGGGGGATTGGTTCTAGGATCCTTGCAGATGGCAAAATCCAAGGATGCTAAAGTCCCTTACATAAATGGCATAGTATTTGCAGATTACTTAAGGACATTCTTCTGCATGCTTTAAATCATCTCTAGATCACTTATAATACCAAATACAACATAAATGCTATATAAAAGTTATTGTATTATTTTTAACTTATGTAACTTTTATTTTTGTATTGCTTTCAAGTTCTTTTTGATATATTTGATCTTTAGTTGGTTGTATCCACAGATGCAGAACTTGATGATATGCAGGGCTGACTTCATTACAATTTCAGGCAAGTAGGATGGGAATAGGGAGAAGAAGAAGCATATGATTATATACAATAGGCCATAAGTGGTTAGCTTTCACCTGCTATGTGGAGTTACAACCCATAAACAGCTACAAAAACTTCTTCAGTGTGACTGTATCTACATAATATCAAGTCATTAACTTTATAAGTAAAAAATTCATTCAAGCTGATTGTGTTATATAACATATATTTAAGATAAATTAATTTTTAATGACACTAAGGTATTTGTCCCCCTTCTTTTCAGAGAGCATTATAAAGATGCATGTGGGCTGGTCAACTGCTATTTTGAAATCTTCTATCTGCCTTTCCCCTGGTTGCCCCTGGATCACAAGGAGCTATATTTCCTGGGATTCCTTTTCAACTAGCATCTGGAAATCTTGGCCAGTGGGAGGAACTGTCAGAACACCAAAATGGAAGATGGAGAGAAGCATCAATATTTTCCCCTCCCTTATTCTACCTTGGGTAGCATCTTTAGCAGAAGGTATTTTCCCCCTTTGTTTAAGCTACCCCTAGACAGCCCCTCCTTCTCTGATTCTAGGCGCTCTAGAAAGTCCATCTTGGTCTAACCCTTACTAAGTGGTTCCATCTGACTCTGACAACAAACTTTCTCCCATTTTCTTTCCCGCCCTAAAGGCAATAGTTGTCTTCTGCTGTTGCTAATCTCTGAATCGCCTCAGCATTCCCTCCCAGGACCTTACCAATTCCTTCTATTACATTCCCTTTTATGAGATGCCTGAACTAATCCTTTGTTTCTGACTGGATCACAATAAATATAATGGGAAATGGATCAGACAATATGCTTTAGGATATTAGTAATAAGTCAATGTCATGGCCCATGATACCTTTTCAATTATTATCAGGTTTTATCATTATTATTCTATTATTAATTCTAAGTAACAGAGCTAGTTAGAGTTAAGAATAAAATCCAAATGCATAAAGAGGTTTCCAAAATAGGTATCTCTCATATCCTAATATTCTTAAGGTAAAAATTGTCCTACATGAAGACATTTACCGTTTTAACTAGATATTCTTAGTAGCATTATCAATGTGCTCAAAAATACCTAAAAATAGACTAAATAATAATATGTTAGAGAACAAGGAGGGAAAAATTAGTAAGGCTTGTCATTGACTAAAGAAGGCCATCATTTCCATACTAGGTTATATTATGGGTACTAGTCTAGACAAAGGAAATTGTCACAAAATGAAACAAAAGTGAATAAGTAAAATGAGCCCGAGCCCATCAGGTAGCATGGTGAGGAAACTGGAAGACCAGAAGCTAATCTGTCATGATAACAGCCTTTGAATGCTTAAAATAGAAGCTCGTCTCTTTAACTTACTAACTGCAGGACTTTGGGAAAGATTCCTAACTCTTTTGTGCTCTAGCTTCCTCATTTACAAAAAGGTAATGTTAACACTATTGCTTTCTGCTTCAGAGGGTTGTGAGAATTAAATGAGTGAAAGCATATAACTTTCTTGGAACTTGTTTAGCACATAGTAGTCACTGAATTATTGTCAGGTTTCATCATTATTATTCTATTGATTAATAATTCTAAGTTACAGAGCTAGTTAAGAGTTAATAATAGAATCTGAATGCATAAAGAGAACTATTCTTCTGTGAGTTGGTGGTTGTTGAAATAATTATCTCTCACTCTAATATTCTTAGAGGTAAAAACCGTCTTTATAAAACATGAAAATGTGTCATTTTGCCCACATATTCTCAGCAACCTTGTTTTCATATTCTGAAAAGAAGGTTGCCATGACTTTCCCTTAAATTTGGAGAAAAGTCAGAGTAGTTAGAATTGGGAGATCCTTTCTAGGAAATATAAAGAGGATTGCATTTACTGTGGTACACATGAATTATACCCCAAATATTTCTAGCTTTTTAAAAGTTATGTCCTGTCTGTCTTATTATTGAGGGGGCCATACAACTAGGTTTAGCAAATTAGTTTTGAGAGGAAGATATGTGTCCCTTGATGACCCCCCTTAGTCTGGGATCCTGAATGACCATAATCTATGGAAGGTAGCATAAGGAAGTCATAAACTTTATTATTGTTATAAGCCACCGATATTTGTGAGTTATTTATTGTCATACTATCACCTAATATATTTGTTTTATAAATTTAAAACACACAAAAAAGCAAAAACCATAGGTAGAATTATCCTAAGAAGCAACAAGAAATTAATTTCACCTTTAATTATTTATGTTTCCCAATCCTTTCTCCCCAGTGATAAGCAAAAATGCCTCTTGCACTGAAAAGGATTTGTGGGCATTTCTTCCAAGGCTAGAGGGAAAAAGGCAGTTAAGTTTCTGCTTCACACAGTGGGCAGGTTTCTGGAAAGAAAAGCCTTGGAAGGCAAAGAAAAAAATGATAGTCAAAAATCCCTTGTGTCAATGGGCAGGAAAGATGAATAGAACCTTCTCTAAAGAAGACAAATGGCTAACAAACATGTGAAAAAATGTTCATCATCCCTAATTATTAGAGAAATGAAAAAAAAAAAAAAAATAACCCAGTGAGAGTGGCCCACATCACAAAATCTCAAAACTGCAAATGGTGGCATGGATGTGGAGAGAAGGGAACACTTTTACACTGCTGGTGGGACTGCAAACTAATACAACCTTTTTGGAAGGAAGTATGAAGAACCCTCAAAGAACTCAAATTAGACCTCCCATTTGATTGTGCAATCCCATTACGAAGCATCTACCCAGAAGAAAAAACCAATCCTCCTACCATAAGGACACTTGCATTAGACTGTTTAACGCAGCTCAATTTACAATCAACAAAATGTGGAAATAGCCTAAATGCCCACCAACCCAGGAATGGATTAACAAGCTGTGGTATATGTATACCATGGAATACTACTCAGCCATTAAAAAAGATGGAGACTTTACATCTTTTGTGTTAACCTGGATGGAAGTGGAACATGTTATTCTTAGTAAAGTATCACAAGAATGGAGAAGCAAGAATCCCATGTACTCAATTCTGATATGAGGACAATTAATGACTTAGTACGTGGTGGGAGTAAGGTGGGGGAAGGGGAGAGCACAGAGAAGAAAGGAGGAAGGGGATAGGGGATCATGATGTGTGACACACATTTGGGGGGCAGGACACAATTATAAGAGGAACTCTACCTAACAAATGCAATCAATGTAACCTGGTTTTTAGTACCCTCAATAAATCCCCAACAATAAAAAAAAAGTAGGCAAAAAGACATGAACAGAAACTTTTCAAATGAAGATAGTCTACCGGCCAACAAACACATGAAAAAATGCTCAGCATCTCTAATCATCAGGGAAATGCAAATCAAAACCACAATGAGATATCGCCTCCAGTGAGAATGGCCTTTATCAAAGAGTCTCAAAACAGCAAGTGCTGGCATGGATGCAGAGAAAAATAAGTCCTTATACACTGTTGGTGGGACTGCAAATTAGTACAACCTCTATGGAAAATAGTATGGAGCTACCTCAAAGAACTTAAAGTAACCCTATCATTTGATCCATCAATGCTAATACTAAGTATTTACTCAAAGGAAAAAGGGAGATTTTATTATAAAAGACACTTATACTCAAAAATTTATACCCGCACAATTCACAATTGTGAGGATGTGAAAACACCCAAATGCCCATGAATTAAGGGGTGGATTAATAAAATGCCATATTTGTATACCATAGGGTACTACTCAGCCATAAAAAGTAATGATCCAGTATCTTCTCTGACCACCTGGATTAACCAGGAGACCATTCTTCTAAGTGAAGTATTGCAAGAATGGAAAAACAAACACCACATGTACTCTATCCTAAATTGGAACTAATCGATTAATATTTATGTGCACATATGAAAGGATAACTCAATAGGAATTAAGTAGGTAGGAAGACAGGAAGAGTGATTGAGTTAATTCACACCTAAACAGGTACAATGCACACATTCTTGGTGAAGGTCACACATATAATTTTGACCTGAAATGTATTCTTACAAAAGCAAATTATGTAACCAAATGTGTGTACCCCTGTAATATTCTGAAGTAAAAATAAATAAATAAGGAAATATATATAAATCTTACAAAAAATAGTTAAAGCAAGGCTTTGAGGTAAATCATATGCTTATACAATAAAATTAGAAAAAGCAATATTTAAGCTTCCACCTTAATACTTTTTTTCTTTCTTAAAATATATATACATTTTTTGTCATTCTCTCTCTCTCTCTCTGTTAGTGTGTATATAAAGCTTTAACTATTAATTTTTCTAATTTTATTACATAAGCATATGATTTCCGTCAAAGAAATTGACCAGCCTGTCTGTCTTGAGAGAGAGAGAGAGAGAGAGAGAGATAGATAGATAGATAGATAGATAGATAGATAGATAGATAGATGGATAGATATCACTATAACCTCAAACTCCTGGCCTCAAATGATCTTCTTACCTCAGCCTTTGAGTAGCTGGGGCTACAGGTGCTCACCACCAGTCTAGGTCATTTTTTTAAACTTTTTATACAGACAGGATCTCTGTATATTGCTCAGGCTGGTCTCAAACTCCTGGTCTCAAGTGATCCTTCCACTTTGACCTCCCAAAGTGCAGGGATTACAGATATGAATCACTGTACTCAATCCACAAACGTTCTTAATATATATCATCAGACAAAAATACTCTTTAATTAGATGGATCAAGATAGTTTGGGGGAAATATACCTAGAATTAACAGATACAAAAGAATGTAGTATGATGTTAACAAAAAAGCAAATACGATGGACATGAGGTTTGAATAATCAATACATTTCCCTTCAAAGCAAGGACAAGAGCACTAGACTTGAGAACTTGACATCCATACAATGTAAATAAGTTTTAAGCTCAGCTCTGTCACTCTTGACATGAGTTCTTCCTTCCTCTCCCATTTTCTGCAACTCTTCTCACAGAAGAACTTCTGTGATTTCTCTCCTTAATGTAGAAATGGAAGATACTTCTTCCCATAAGAAAGTGGCTACAGATATTGATCTCTGGGAAACATTAAAACAACAGAGTTTTAAATTCATAGGTTGACAAATCAAAATGTCTTTCTTGTTAACTAACATTTCAAAATTGGGCTTTCTAATTGAAGAACTAATGAAAAAAAAAAATCGGTGTTATAAAATGACCCTGAAATTTCTACCCCAAACTATCCTGACATTTGCTATCAGCAAACTCAACATAAAATATGAAAAAAAGTTACAAGGTTAAATCCTTAAAAGCAGATATCAGATTCTATTATTCATCCAGAAAATTAATAATTAATGGGAGAGAATGTTACATCAATGTTTCCAAGATCAGGACACATTTCCTACCTTTCCCTACTCCCCAAGTAAATTTGGTGACCATCATATAAGCAAATAAATTTGAGAATGTTAGCTCTGGAAGAGACTCTGGAAAACATTTGTTCTATGATAAATGCAAAAGATAGTTAAGGTTACTGTAGCCACCATCCAGACATGTACAAAATTAGGACAGAAGAAACCACATGTGAAGAGGTTTCTAATATCTTACTGCACACAAATTCAGAGTCCATTTGAAGAATAGATTGAAGTCACCAACTGCAATGGCTTCACAATACAGTTTCTGGAAAGCAGTTACTAAGGCCACTACTGAGGTAAGTCTAGGAATAACCATTCTCCAGTCATCTACAAGGAGAAAAACAGAGCTAGGATGTAGATTGAGCCATGTCTTCTCTTTCCTTATCTTCAAGAACTTCTGGAGTAACTTACTCTTTACTTGAGAAACCTCTATAAATTTTGTGTTCATCCCACCTTTTGGCTTAGGGGGTTAGTGAGGAGAACAAGCATACAAGGTCTGACAATTAAGTTTGTGAACTTGCCACCATACGCTTATCTTGGCAGCACATACAAAGAAGTCAGTAAGGTTTTCATCATAACCTTGGTAACCATCAGTGTCTCACAATGTGTTCATATCAATGTTTGGCAGTGTCTTGCTGAGTGCCATTCGTTATTGTTGCATGTTTTCATGTGCTGTGTTGAGAATGTCAGAGATTGAGTTAGAGCAATGAACAAATATTTATAAATTTCTGTTAAATTTAGCATGAGTCGAAGTAAAATCAGGAATATGTTAGTCCAACTGTACGGTGATAATGCCATGAAGAAAATGGTAGTGTAAAAATGGATTAAACATTTTTCTTAGGGGAGAGAGAAATGTCACTAATGAAGAGAAGTCAGCACGGGCAATAATGAGCAGAACTGATGAAGATATTGAAAAAAATTATCAAATTGTGTGTCATAATCATCAGCTGACTATGAGAAGCATAGCAGACCAAGCAAACACTGATAAAGAAAGAGAGAAATCTTAACTAAAAATCCTGGCCACAACTCATGGTTCTTGTGTCACAACAATGCACCAGCTCACACAGCACTGTCTATGCGGGAGTTTTTAGCAAGTAAACAAATAACTGCATTATAACACCCTCCCTACTCACCTGATCTGGACCCCTATGACTTTTTTCTTAACCCAAAGATAAAGGAAATATTGAAAGGAAGACTTTTTGATGACATTCGAGACAAAGGGTAATACAACAACAGCTTTGATGACTATACCAGAAAAAGAGTTCCAAAATTGCTTTGAAGGGTGGACTAGGCGCTGTCATCAGTGAATAACTTCCCAAGGGAAGTACTTTTAAGGTAACCATTGTGATATTAAGCAATGAGGTATGTAGTACTTTTTCTAGGTTGAGTTCATGAACTTAGTAGTCAGACCTCATGTGTAGACAAGGAAGTTGTTAAACAATACTAGGTGGGAAAAAAATAACTGGATCTAGTGATACTGAAGATACACACTGGTGGTCCTGAGAGGAGGAAGCCAGCTATAGGAGTCAGGAAGGCTCTGTGGGGAAGAAATAATATGGAAGGGCCAACCCCCTAAATCTCTATTAAGTAGAGGTTGGTGTCATTTCTAACCCAATAGTGAAGCTTGGCAGAGAGAGGGTGCTTTTTATGATGTTAATATTGACTATGCCATTGCCTCTTAAATTCTATGGTGAGACTTTAAAATGTGACAATGTTGGTTCTTGGAAGGAAATTATCCTGCAGAAATTTAGTGTTGGCTCCAAGAGAAGAATCACAGAAAAACTAAATGAGCAAGTCCATGTCCCTCTGGAAAAATCCCTCCAGAACCAGGGGAGAATGGCACAAAAGAATTATCTGACTTTTCTGTTGTTGGATCTTGGGATTTACAGGTGACCGAGAGATTTGTCATGGTTCATTTATTCATTCAGTGAATACTTAGTGAGCATCTGCCATATGCCAGGCAGATGCTGCGCTCAATGCTGGAAATAAGGTGGTTCCAGCAAAGCTGTTGTCCTTGTGGTAGTCAGAATCTGAGAGGAGAGGGGAACATTGAACTAATAATTATGCACTTACTTACTAACAGATGGGACAAGTCTAGCTAGATCACTTCAGGTAGAAAAAAAAAAAAAATGGCTGAGACAGAAAGTGACTTTCCAAGGGTCAGTGAGGTAGATGAGTCAGTACAGCATATGGTTAGAAGCATATTCTCTGGAGTAGGATGTGCCCCAGGTTCAAGGCTTGCTTTGCTCTCTGGTAGCTGTGGAACACTGTGCAAGGTACTTAACCTCTTCCAGTGTCTCTGTAGAGTACAGAATGGGCACAACAGCCCCATGCATTAGGTAAAGTAACGTAAGCAATGCACCACACATTCAATAAGTGTCAGTTGACTTACTATTAACTGAGTTGAAACTGTTGTTCAGATTTCTTGACAGCAAATCCAGCACTTCTATCTTGGCACCCCACTGCCCTGATATCATTTCGTGGCTTTTTTTTCCTCTTTTCTTTCCAACCCCCCCCCCAAAAAAGTTTCCTGGAAAGTAGGTCAGATTTGTGCTAACTCTCACTACTGTTGCTTTTAACTGGAGGAGGGGGCACAGGAAGCTTTTTAGCAGTTCTGGATGCCCATCCAAGCTTCTAAAAGGATGACAAAATATTTCCCTGAGGGTTTATTTAATTTTGTCCCTAGGCTTTTTCACAATTCTGACCATCTGGTCCTGGAGGCTTCTCTATTTTTAATATTTCTACTTTGGGTGTTTTGCTTTTTTAACCTATTCTAGGATTAGTCGCCCCCTTTCAACCACCCCCACTCTCTCCACCAACCCCTGGTTTATTTTCCTCAAGCAGATTACTCAGTAGGACAAGTTTACTGTAGCCTGTAACTTTGATAAACTCAGAAATAAAAAGTAGAGTCATCTCCAGCTATTTGAATGGTCACAGCAAAACTGAATTTTGCACTTGATACTCATATGTGATATTGTTCCAGCAAGGCCATGCCAAGAGCTCATGTTAGAAATATGAATAGCTCTTCATGGAAGAAAGCTTTTGCTATCCGTACATAAAGGCATACCTCCTAAAAGATGGCTTTTGTCAATGCTGGTCAGACAGTTCTCCTAAAGAGAAACTCAGCTTCAACAGCCCATTCAGGGTCCCGCTAGGGACATGTGGCTGTAACTAAATGACACTGTGTCATCTGAGGATGTACCAGAAGCTTGTCTGCCCCCAAACAAGCCCTCTGCCAGCCTGGCTGACTGGATCCCCAGCAGAAGTATAACTCCTTCAGGCTGGAACATTATCTACAGAAAATCTGTTTCCTGAAGAATAACAAATCAATAGTCTCTGTCACATTAGGTCAGTTGTTTTCTGGCCCATCCACTCACCTACCTGGGGGTAAAGGTCCCATGGACTAGTAAAAAGGTCAGATATGATTTGATGGGAAAAAGACAGAAGGCAGGCCCTCCTCTGGGTTCCTCAACCCTATGCTCATCTCTGCCTAAACTTTATCCTGCTGTACTTTCAGTGCATCTATTCAGACAGCCCCTCATGGTTTATGATCTCTCTGTACCTCCCAGACAGGGTTTTAATAAATGTTTGAATAATTGATAGGAGGAAAATAAGTGTTGAAAATATCAGAGGACATTATGAAGACAAGAGATGGAAAGGATCAGATGGGGATTTGAAATCTTGATGATAAAGGATGACAAGGGAATAAAGGATGAGCTGTAAACAAAATATAAGGGTCAATGCATTATAACATCACCTACACCACCTTCTACAAGACATTGCTTAACAAAACAATACAATTTGGGTGGGGGGCTTTGGGAGGGTTACTTGTTTTGATTTGCTTTCTAAACAAAAGTATTATATTATCTGTATTATCATACTGTGTATTATCACCAAATATTTTTAAAGTATTTATAAGAACTTTTTTAGTCTTTTGTTTGTGGATATCCCAACAGCATGATGGCAAAGAAGCAGAGTAACTCTTACGTCCATTTTGTCAATGATGAAGCTGAGAATCTAAGAAGTAATAAAACTTGCTCAAGGTCGCATAGGTGATAAATTTATTAAAAATAATCTAAACCTTTCTGAGATGGTTGGTGCACACTGCCTCTCTGCCATGTTCACTTTTTGAGAGGTCTGCAATCAGTGATCATAGTGAAAAAGGACATATGATATGAAGCCAAAAGACCTACACTCAAATCTTTCCTCTGTCAATTTATGACACTGGAAAAATCTTTTTTTGTTTTTTAAAGTGTAACATATTATTGTTTTCCCCCTTTATTTATATAATATTTAAATTTTCAGGACATAACTTTAAAACTCCTGTTGCAAAACACTCAGTAAAGCTTAATAAAATATGATATTCCTTTAAATATAAAGCCAAGCTTCTAGGAAAGAAAGGGAAATCCTCAGGAGCCAAATAAACAAAGACAAAACCAAAACCCAGACAGAGTGGCCAATTTCTGTGCCCTGTGGGCACAGTTATTATGGCAGACACAATGTGTCGTGGGACAGTATGCCATTCTCAGGAACTTGGAAACTTGAGTTTTAATGTGCAAATATAGGTGGAGTCTGAATTCCTGGGCTCAGACATGGAGGAGAGTTGGACATAGACCCCTATGTGAATGAGGAGGAGGCCATTTGCAACAATGGCCTACTTTCATATTGCTTTGGTAATTGAATGCACGCCAACCTTCATGGTCTGAGAAGGCTCCAATTGAGAGATTACTGTAAGAAATTACACTTACCTGGCAATATTATTGGAAAACTCCCCTGGGGAAATCAAATCTATGGAATTTCCTTTTTAGGAAATCACCTATGATTTCCACAGATAAGGTCTAGGTAAGATGACCTCATGGAGTTATGAACAGATAAAGAAAGCAATATTCCACGAGTGAGCTAGCAAATTCAAGAGACAACAGGAATAAGATAAATGCACTCAGATAGTCCTTAAATTAAGAATATTAAAAATAAACGAAGAAATAAAAATAATAGAATAAAACAGGACTCTATTAATGTATTTTTAAATTCCCCCACACATAAAATACAGAAAATAAAATTAACCTGAATTTTTAGCACCTAGAGGACTTAAGTTAACATACAATTTGCTATATCCTTCCATATAACATGAACACATACACCTAAGCATGTGAGGTATATCCTTCCATATACATGCCACAAGCACACAGACATAAAGGACTTTTAAATAAAAATTAATCATTATACAACATTTTGGTAAACTGCTTTTTTGACTTAATAAGTCATAAAAGCTTTGTATACCAATACATATTATCAAATTAGCCTAATTTAATTTTTGAGCAAAGGATATACGTACCTCTGTTTAATTTCTAACATGTGGGTATATGTACATTAATCAATACACACAGATTAATCACTGTTTCACTGGCAGATTTCTAGTTTATTTCTGTTTTTCTTTGATATAAACAATGCTTTAATAAATACCATTACAAATATGTTATATAATTATTTTCTCAAAATAAATGTCTTTAAGCAAAATTTCTACATCAAATGGTTTATAACTTCTCAAGGATTATGATACATATTGGCAAATTGACTTCCAGAATGGCTGTATTAATTTATACTCACATTGAAACTATGTGAGAGTTTCTGTTTTCTCATACTTTTATCAACACTTAGTATTGCTTTTTTAGTTTTTTGCTCACATGAGGAGTGAAAATGGTATGTACTATTTAGGTGCATTTATTGATTATTAATAAAATGATAATGTTTAAATATGTTTATTATTTGTATGCTTCCTTTGTGAATTGTTCCTTCATGTCTTTTTAGGCAAGTCATTTAAGCTTGTTTCAGCTCAACTTCCACAGTTTTAAAATGACATTAGTACCTCCCACATCTGAAAGTTGAAGTACAAATCAAGTAGACTAATGTTAATGACAGCTCTTTAAAGATAAAATAATGTAGATTTATGTATTAATTTAACAATTATTAACTGAGTACCTGATATATTCTAAGCTGTGTGCTTATATTTAGTGAAAGAATACAAAAATTCATGGACTAACATTCAGGTTTACCAATGGGTCTGAAGTGATTTGGGTGTCTAGAGTGGGTACCAAGATGTTGCCAAGGATCAAGGGACACATGACTAAAAACTTTCTTGACAGCCTCCCTGAGTTACTGTTTTCCACAGTGTCCAGGAGCTCTGCTTCTACAGAAGAGAAGGGCTTCAGCAACAGTGTTGTATGCCTCCCCTTTCTTCCCTTCATTTCAGTTACAGAAGACTCCCAAACAATCACGTACTTCATAATCATCCTTCCTGTTTCTGATCACACAGTAGGTACCAGGTAGCGTCCCTATCTCCTGGAAAATTATTATGCTGAACAAAACAAACTAACAAACAAAATTTCTCTGCAATCAACAGGCACTGAAATGGCAAAAAAGCGCAGTGGTAGCTGAGCTCTGCAAAGGAAACTCCAAACGCATCAGTCAGAGTCGATCAGAGTTTTCTTAGCTCATGCTCGTCATGTGCTTGTGATTGGACAGGCATCACTCTTACATTATATTATCTGTATTATCATACTGTGTATTATAACAAAGTATTTTTAAAGTCCATTTAAAATATATGCTAGTAGCCACTATTTTAATGTCCTAGAAAAATGAATATTTTCTTCCACAATAGGAATAAGATTAGCATTTTCACATCTTCAAGTTCTATTAAATTTTCTAAATAATAACTCCTCCTTAGTACCTTTTCTTTTCTTCTTTTGAGGATAAACTTGGAAGTTGAAGTAACAGATCAGAATGAATAGTAACTAGCATAAATCAGTCTCCATTTGATGATATATTACCTTTCCTGAAGAGTAAACACACCTTTGTAACCTCAGAATAATAATTCACAGTCATTTCTCTACTAAATGGCTCCTTACAAAATGCACTTGCCCTCACAAAGAACCTATTCAGTCCCTTTTCATCAGCATCTGCCAAGCACAATCCACCAGAATATCCCCAGCTGTAGACAGAGCAGCTGTAGTGTTATAGAAAGAGTTCAGTTTGTTTTTTTCATGTTGATTTGCTTGAGCTTTTTGTAGGTTCTGGTTATCAGCCCCTTATCGGATTTATTGCATGGAAATATTTTCTCTCATTCTGTAGGCTGTCTAGTTACTCTACTGATTGTTTCCTTGGCTGTGCAGAAGCCTTTTTGTTTAATCAACTCACATTGATTAGTTTTCATTGTTGCTGTGATTGCCATTGGGATCTGCTTCATAAATTTTTTGCCTAGGTCAATATCTAGAAGAGTTTGTCCAACATTTTCTTCTAAAATTCTTATACAAGGTGTCCCAAAAGTTGCCCCTAAAGTCACCATACGTAGGGAAAGTAGAAATTATAATTAAATGTACCTTTATTTATAAAACATTCATTAAAAATTTTACAAAATAGTTAAAAGTATTCTCAATGTGTTAGCCACCTCTTTGTAAAGTTTTATACAAAATATTTACAAAAGGCCAGGTGTGGTGGCTCATGTCTATAATCCCAGCACTCTGGGAGGCTAAGCTGGGTGGATTCCCTGAGCTCACAAGTTCGAGACCAGCTTGAGCCAGAGTGAGACCTCATCTCTAAAAATAGTTGGGTGTTGTGGTGGGTGCTTATAGTCCCAGCAACTTGGGAGGCTGAGGCAAGAAAATTGCTTGAGCCCAGGAGTTGGAGGTTGTTGTGAGCTGTGACACCACAGCACTCTACCAACAGTGACAAAGTGAGACTCTGTCTCAAAAATCAAAAATTTACAAAAATATTCTCTCCATGTCAGCCACCTCTTTGTAAAATTTTGTAATCAATATTTTGTAAATAAAGGTACATTTTGTTACAATTTCCCTGTGTATGGCAATGTTAGGGGCAACTTTTGGGACACCCTAGAGGTTAGTTTCATACTTTAGGGTTAAGTCTTTTCTCCATCTTGAATTAATTTTTGCGAGTGGTGAGAGGTAAGGATCTTGTTTCAATATTCTAGATGTGACTGTTCAGCTTGGGGGAGACTTGGGTTCAGGTCTTCACTCTGTTACTTACTAGCTAGACCTACTTACTAGGTAAGTAAGTCTGAGCCTTATAGTATAAGTATATGTATAGTATAAGTATAAGTATAAGTATAAGTATAGTATATGTATAAGTCTCCATGCCTTATACATCAGAGGCTGTAGAGTGTATGCATAGTAAGAAAATTTAGAAATTTTTTTTTTTTTTTTTTTTGTAGAGACAGAGTCTCACTTTACCAGCCTCAGTAGAGTGCCGTGACATCACAGGACTCACAGCAGTCTCAAGCTCTTGGGCTTCTGCGATTCTCCTGCCTCAGCCTCCCAAGCAGCTAGGACTACAGGCACCCGCCACAACACCCGGCTAGTTTTTGGTTGCAGTTTGGCCAGGGCTGGGTTTGAACCCGCCAACCTTGGTATATGGGGCTGGAGCCCTACTCACTGAGCCACAGGCACCACCCAATTTAGAAATCTTTTAAGCCTTCAAATTTTCCAGTGTGCTGCATACTGAGATGATTACAGGAATATTTTCATTTTAAAAGTTCACAATCTGAAGGAAAGTTGGTTACCAAATTAGGTAACTCAGGAAACTCACTCAAGATATGGGGAGATAAGAAACTCCTTTAGTTGTCTTATCTGTAGAAGAGATAATTTGAAGATTAAAAGATTTTTAAATGTTCTTACTCTCTACCTACTCTATACCCTCTGCTCTCTAAGGCATGGAGATGTACTGTAAGGCTCAGACTTTTCTTTCACTGATGATTCAAGCATTCAAGACACTTACAGACTCCTTTTATGTGCCAGATAGTATATTCTATGCTAGGAAAACCAAAATAAATAAAACAAAGTTCTTGCTCTCAAGAAATTCACAACTTATAATAGGAGATAGACAGTTTGAGATGAAATTTTAACACAAATAAATGACTGCTATAAGGAGATGCCTTTTCTAAGACTGAGTCTTGGAGTGTTGCAGAACTTATAACTTACAAAAATGGATGGGGTGATGGATTTTTGAAGTTCAGAGAAGACAGAATTGAGGTTGAAATAAATGGTCTTTATGTTCACAAAACATTACATTTGAAGTGATAAATGAAGGATAAAATTTAACCCCCACTGACCATCCTTACTAAGTCGCATCTGTAAAGTAGTAGACCAGGAGTTATGCCAATATGTTAAAAATAAAAGGAAGAAAAATAAAAAAATAATAAAAGGAAGAACCCTTCCTTCTGTGTGCACACTTCCCTGGAGTGGCTGGCTCCTAGGTGGAAAGGGGGAAACCCCCACCACCTGTGAAAATGATTCCAGCCCTGCATGGGAGCCCGTGTCCAGGTCCTTTTCTCCCACCTGTTTGACTCCCAAGATGGCAACCTCAGTTCCTCAAGGCCATTCATCCATGGGGCCAAGAAGGAGAAACAAGAAGAAGGGTCACCTTTATGGCTGAGCTGCCTCCTACTGTGAAATGCAGGAGTGAAGGTCCCACCATCAGGAGTGGGACCAGAGCCAGACACAGGGGCATGGCATAGGCCAATAGCAAGCAGGAGGGTCAGAGGGGCTGCAGAGGAGGAACGAGCAAGCCAGTGCCCAGCACTGAGATCCCAAACCACCTGTCCCTAAGGGATGGTACTGCAGAAACCTGCACCTAGACAGATCTCAGAAGGAAGGAATCCTATATGAAGAAAGGACAAGCTGGGAGGCATAAACCTTGGGGAGAATCTTTGGAACTGCAGTTGTTGAGAGCCAGACTCTAGGGGTTTGGACATGACTGCCACATAGAGCTGTCATACTTTTTCATGGTCAGATCTCACACATCCTCATCAATCCTATTCCACAATATTTGCCATGTAAAACAACGAGTGGATTTTAGGGATGCTCCTTCACCCCACAAATTGGGTCAGTGTGCTGGATACTGAGATGATAACAGAAATATTTTCATTTTAAAAGTTCACAATCTGAAGGAAAGTTGGTTACCTAGTTAGGTCTTTATTTCTTTGGATTCAACAAGTATCTCTGAGGCATTGTGTTGGAAAGTAATGTGATGAGTGATGTGACCTCTGCCTTCATGTTGACTAGAGTCTAGTTTGAGAGATAGGAATAAAACAACCGTGGAATAACTAAAATAAACAAATACATAATACATACATACATAAATGGAAAGACAGACAGATGGACAATGGAGCGGAAAGGGAAGAAGAAAGAGAGGGAGGGAAGGGGGAAGAAAATCCCTAGAGCAAGGAAAGATTCTGTGTGTCTTAAAATTGATTAGATTGCCTTAGTTCATTAGGGAGTTCTGGTATAATTGCCCAACACTGTTTTTTTCAATGAATACTTACTGAATATGAGCCAGATGCTGTGAAGAAGAAAAGATAAACCTGAAATCTTCACTGGAGGCATAGCAGTGAACTAGGTAGCTGCTTAAGGTCTTCTATGACATTTTCCAGAAAGAGTTGAAATGATAAATAAATAAATTCTCTCTCCAAAATTACTAAACATATATAAAATAAAGAAGGTTAACCAAGCTGATCCTGCTGTCGAGTCCAAACATGGAAAATAATTACTCAAAGATAAAACTAGTCCATTCAGCTTGCTACAAAATTACTGCAGGTGAAACTCAACATGTGATCAGTTAATATGCTTTATTCTCCATTAAATTGTTTATATCATCTTTCTTAGGAAATTATTGGCTCATTTTTCTTAAGAAACTTTACTTTTTAAAATTTTCAGGTAATATGAGGGTACAAATGACTAGGTTACATTGTTGTAGTTGAGTCCTTTACCCAGGGGGTGTGCTGTATACCTGTACATTGTGCACCTTAGATGAGAGCTTACCAATAATCATCTTTCTTTCCTCTCCCTTCCTCCTCCCCCCATTTGAATTTAATTGTGTTTTTCTCTCCTGTGGACATGTAGTTGTCCATCTATTGGCTTCATAATGGTATTGAGTACACTGGATACTTGTTTCCCTTCTTGTGATAACTTTACTGAGAAGAATGTGCTTCAACTCCATCCAGGCAAATACAGAAGATGTAAAATCTTCATTATTTTTTGGGGGGGGGCTGAATAGTATTCCATGGCATACATATACCACAGTGTATTAACCCATTTGTGGGTTGATGGGCACTTGAATTGATTCCATGTAGTGGTGATTGTGAATTGAGCTGTGATAAACATTCTAGTGCAAATATCCTTCTGGTAAAATAATTTTTTTCTTCTGGGTAGATATCAAATAATGGAATTGTGGGATCAAATGGAAGGTCTACTTTTAGCTCTTTGAGGATTCTCTCAAAGAGGCTCCATAAAGGCTATATTAGTTTGCAATCCCCCCAGCAATGTAAAAGTGTTTCCTTCTTTCCACATCATACCAACATCTGCAGCTTTGGGATTTTGTGATGTGGGCTGTTCTTACTAGGGTTAGATGATATCTCAACATGATTTTGATTTGCATTTCTCTGATGATTAGTGATAATGAACATTTTTCTCATGTGTTTTTTGGCCATTCATCTGTCTTCCTCAGAGAAGGTTCTGTTCATGTCTCTTGCAGTTATAGAGTATTTACTATATATAAGGACCTGCGCTGGGCTATGCTTTCACAGAACCTTCCCCAAAGATACAAATAAATAATGCAAGCAGAAATAGGTGTACAAGGTGAAACAACAATTTGAAATTTTGTAGCATTTGTCTATTTCTGTGATATAAATACACAGAGAATGGCTGATTTTAATCTATGAGTATGAGATTAGTACAAATGAAGTTGAGAATAGATATACACTATTGGCTCTAGTGAGATGGTATGAGCAAGCCCCAGAACACTAATACTATACAGAACAGGGTAGTAGACAAGCATTTTCTTTAGACTGATATGCTTCCTGATGAATATGCAAAAACATAAAAAGTACTATGATTTACTGAACTTTTACTACTTACATATATACATAGTGTGTATATACATTGATGGATGTTAATTGTTCTACATGCATCACCTCATTTAATCCTTGTCACAGCCCTCTGAAGTATTACTAATACCCAAGTTTCATACAAAAGGTACTTATGCCTAAAATATAATTAAGTAATTCCAAAGGCTAGTAAATAATCAAGCTGGGACACAAACCCATCTGAGTTTGGTACCAGAACCTGCCTTTTTAGCTTCTGTGCTCTATTGCTTTTCTTAAAAAACATAAAAGTTTGAAGTCCTACTCAAACTATACCAAAAAATTGAGGAGAAGGGGATACTTCCAAATTCATTATATGAGGCTTATATAATTCTCATACCAAAGGCAGACTAAGACACAACATAAAAAGAAAACTTATAGGACAATATCTTGTATGAACACAGATGCAAAAATATTCAACAAAATACTAGCAAACCAAATTCAACAACACATTTAAAAGTTTATTCATCATGATCAAGTGGGATTCATCCGAGGGATGCAAGGATGGTTCAACATATGCATCCTTCAGTCAATCAATGTATCATATGTATCATATCAACAGAACAAAGGACAAACATATGATCATTTTAATTGACTCCAAAAAAGCAATTAATAAAATTAAACATCCCTTCATGATAAAAACTCTCAAAAGGATGCATGTAAGAGGAACTTATCTCAACATGTCAAAAGCCATACATGATGGACACATAGCTAGTATCATACTAAATAGGGAAAAACTGAAAGTCTTTCCTCTAAGACCTGGAACATGACAAAGATGCCCACTGTTACCACTGTTATTCAATATGGTACTAGAAGTTCTAGCAAGAGCAATCAAATAAGATAATTAAAAAGAAGGGCATCTGACTTGGAAAGAAAAAAATCAATCTACATATTCAATGCAATCCCCATTAAACTATCAATGACATTCCTCACAGAAATAGAAAAAAAAAAAAATCCTAAAACTTATACAAAACCACAAAGATTCAGAATAGCCAAAGCCATTCTGAGCAAAAAGAAGAAAACTGGAGGAAACATATTACATATGACTTCAAATTACACTACAGAGCTATAGTAACCAAAATACCCTGTATTGGCATAAAAACAGACACATGGATCAATGTAACAAAATAGAGAACCTGGAAATAAACCTACCCATCTATAGTGAAATTACCTTTGATAAAGATGCCAAGAACATATGGGGGAAAATACAGTAGATGATTCTGGGAAATCTTCAGTAAATGGTGCTGAGAAAACTGGATATCCAAATGCAGAAGAATGAAATTAGACTCTTATTTCTCACCAAAGAAAAAAATCAAATCAAAATGGATTAAAGACTTACATCTATGACTTGAAACTACTAAAAAAAAGTTTGGGAAATGCTTCAGGACATTAGTCTAGGCAAGCACTTCTTGAATAACAAAACACAGGCAACCAAAGCAAAATTGAAAAAATGGTATCCCATCAAGCTAAAAACCTTCTTCACAACAAGAGAAATAATCAAGAAAATGAAAGACAATCCCTATAATGGGAGGAAATATTTGCAAACTACCCATCTAACAAGAGATTAATAACTAGAATATAAAAGGAACTCTAACTACTCAATAGAAAAAAATCTAATAATATGATTAAAAATGAACAAAGGATCTGAATAGACATTTCTCAAAAGAAGACCTACAAGTGGCCAACAGGTATATGAAAATATGGTCAAAACTATTAGTCACCAGAGAAATCCAAATCAAAACCACAATGAGATATCTCACTCCAGTTAAAATGAATTTTATTAAAAAGATAGGCAATCATGAATACTGGGAAGAATGTGGGAAAAGGAGAACCCTCATAGACTGTTGTGGGAATGTTAACTTAGCGCAACCACTATGAAGAACAGTATAGAAGTGCCCCAAGCAGGAGGAACAGTGTCAACTGTGTCTTTTTGCAGCAAAAAAAAAAAAAAAACCCAACAAAACTAAAGGACACAAGAAACTTTTGGTAGTGGTGGGCGTATTTATAACCTGGAGAATGGCACTGGGTGGAATGGATGTATCCAAACTCATCAAATTACAGTTTTTTTATATGTCAATTATACTTCAATAAAGCTGTTCATATTCTTCACCACCCTCCATAGCACCAATGATGGGTAAGATTCCCAAAGGGGGGACAACCTAAGACAGGATATGGAGAGGCTGCATGGTGGATTACATTCATAGTACCCAAAGATGGGTAAGATCACTCTGCATTCAGTCAACCTAAGACAGGGACCAAACCATTGATGT
>CAUYPK010133486.1:0-18178 GCA_963574355.1 Loris lydekkerianus | reverse complement strand
CACGGTGGGCAACGGCCCCATAGGGGGGAGGGGGTGGGTTCAACCCCACCCCCGGCAAAAAAATCAAAAAAAAAAAAAAAAAAAAAAAAAAGAGAAAAAAAAAGAAAAACAAGATAAATAAAAAAAAAATTTTTAAGCCCTAGGCTATGAAAAGGCTATCTTTTTTAATAGCGAACTGGGAAAGCAAACTAATCTTTTTCAGAATTATCCTCTTCCATTGTTTGAAATGCTCAAAACATACATTCACTATAGAACCACTGCCCTACATCAGGCTTTTCAGAGGCCTAAAAGCCCAATGCTGGAGGTTTATACTTTTCAGGTCATTTATATTAAATTGTCTACTGATAGTACTTTAACAACTGTAAATACTTAGGCTTCCTCTAAATGAATTCTCATATGAAACTTTTATTGCAGCATACATAAGAATGAATGCTGATTAGCACTTTTTGTCAACCTCGGACAACTATTACACGTTTCATTTTAAGAAATTCTGTCATGGCCACCGTGGTGGCTCATGCCTATATTCCCTCCCACCCCTCTGGGAGGTGGAGGCAGGAAGATCCCTTAACCTCAAGAGCTCAAGACTAGCCTGAGCAAGAGCAAGACTCCATTTTCTACTAAAGATGGAAAAATTAGGGTGTTTTGGCAGGCAGTTGTAGTCCCAGGTACTCAGGAGGCTGAGGCAGGAGGGTCAGTCACTTGAACCCAGGAGTTATGAGGTTGCTCTGAGCTAGTCTGATGCCATGCACTCCAGCCTGGGCAACAGAGTAAACCAAACCACTCTTAAAAAAAAAAAAAAAAAAAAAAGAAGCAGCTTAACGCCTGTAGCTCAAGTGGCTAAAGCACCAGCCATATACACTAGAGCTGGCGGGTTCAAATCCAGCCCAGACCTGCCAAACAACAACAACTACAACCAAAAAACAGCCGGGCGTTGTGGCAGGTGCCTGTAGTCCCAGCTACTTGGGAGGCTGAGGCAAGAGAATCGCTTAAGCTCAGGAGTTGAAGGTTGCTGTGAGCTGTGATGCCACAGCACTCTACCTAGGGTGACAGCTTGAGGCTTTGTCTCAAAAAAAAAAAAAAAAAGAAAAGAAAAAGAAATCTAATCTTTTTATTTTCATGTAAATGTGACACTTATTCACATTTCACTTTTAAAAGAGTTTTTTGACTTGGTATTTTAAACAGGATTGAAGCTTTATATGAGACTGAAAGAAAACTAAAATATTTATTAAAAATTACCTGTTAAAGCTCGGCACCCTTAGCTCAGTGAGTAGGGCACGGGCCACATACACCGAGGCTGGCAGGTTCCAGCCTGGCCCAGGCCTGCTAAACAACAATGACAACTACAACCAAATATAGCCGGGCTTTGAGGCTGGCGGGTTCCAGCCTGGCCCAGGCCTGCTAAACAACAACAACTACAACCAAATATAGCGGGGCTTTGTGACAGGAGCCGGTAGTCCCAGCTATTCAGGAGGCTGAGGCAAGAAAATAGCTTAAGCCCAAGAGTTTGAGGTTGCTGTGAGCTGTGACACCACAGCACTCTACTGAGGGTGACATAGTGAGACTGTCTCAAAAAAAGAAAAAAAATTAAATGTTAAAAAAAATTGGGGGTGGTGCCTGTGGCTCACAGGGGTAGGGCGCCGGCCCCATATGCCGGAGGTGATAGGTTCAAACCCAGCCCCAGCCAAAAACTGCAATCAATAAATAAAAATTAAAAATTAAAAAAAAAATTTTTGATAGGGTGGCACCTATGGCTCAGTGAATAGGGCGCCCAGCCCCATATACCAAGGATGGTGGGTTCCAACCCGGCCCAGGCAAACTGCAACAAAAAAATAGCCAGGCTTTGTGGCGGGCGCCTGTAGTCCCAGCTACTTGGGAGGCTAAGGCAAGAGAATTGCCTAAGCCCAAGAGCTACAGGTTGCTGTGAGCTGTTATGCCACAGCACTCTACGGAGGGCAACAAAGTGAGATTCTGCCTCTAAAAATAAAAAAATTTATAATGTTTCAATTGTTAAACAACTTTGTTGCCAAAAACTGAGCGTACCTATAAAACTCATAAACAGAAACTTGTAAAAACTTAGAAATTTCTAATGTATTTTAAAATACTCCCAATGAGGCTTTTCAATGGGCTTTTAATCTACTAGTTAAAACTTTATAAATGTAGCACCCTGGTCTGCAAAACAACTGATGAACAACGCAATTTCCTAGCTGAGAGGGACTTTACCTAACAACTACAATCAATGTGACCTGGTTTCTTGTACCCTTAATGAACCCCCAACAATAAAAAATAAGAAAAAAGAAAAATTTCCTAGCTGGTTTTTAACAAAAGCCACTGCAGGGTGGCGCCTGTGGCTCAGTGGGTAGGGTGCCAGTCCCAGGGTAGCGGGTTCCAACCCAGCCCGGCCAAACTGCAACAACAAAAAAAAATAGCCAGGGGTTGAGGCAGGCACCTATGTAGTCCCAGCTTACTCAGGAGGCTGAGGCAAGAGAATCACCAAAGCCCAAGAGCTGGAGGTTGCTGTGAGCTGTGGTGCCACAGCACTCTACCGAGGGCAACAAAGTAAGACTGTGTCTCTAAAAAAAAGCCACTGCATAATTGGGGGATGGGACTATAATGATTTAGTAAGTACTGCAAATGATGACTTTCTTCTACTTGGATCTTTTTATGGGGTAACTTTTTCAAATATGACAGTCATCAAATCAAAATTCAAAAGACTAAACTTAGAACAAAATCTTCAGTCTTGTATTATCACCAAACTAATACCACCAAGGTCATCCAAGAATCACCAAGTATTACACAAGACTTTTAAAAATAAAACATTCTTTAATCACAAATATTTTTAGTTAAGAATCAGAAGAGTTTATTCCATTAAGGAAATCATGCATCTAAAATGTTTCATTTTTTTTATTCTTTTATAACGCTTTTTTTTTTTTTTTTTTGAGACAGTCTCACTTTGTCACCCGCAGTAGAGTACTATGCCATCACAGCTCACAGCAACCTCAAACTCTTGGGCTTAAGCAATTCTCTTGCTCAGCCTCCTAAGTAGCTGGGACTACAGGCTCCTGCCATAACACCCGGCTATTTGTAGAGATGGGGTCTCACTCTTACTCAGGCTGGTCTTGAACCTACAAGCTCAGGCAATCCACCTGCCTCAGACTCCCAGAGTGCAAGGATTACAGGCGTGAGCCACCACATCTGGCTTATAATGCCTGTTTTTATATTTCCTAAGTACACATGGGTCATATCTATGTATCTTATATGACACATGTATGAAAGGATGATCAGATGCTTTAAGGATAAACAAATGTTATTTAATAAATGGTCTAATGGATAGATAAGGCAGCATATACACACATACACACATAAGGCGTACACTCTCAAACCTTTTTTGTTGATTTGAAAAACTGGAGACATAACGTTTAAAAGATTTAGAGACCTTGAGCAGTTCCACAGCACTAGCAGAACCCACAGGCCAAAAAGGTCAGGTCTTCAGCAGTGAAATTCCCAAATACAATCTGTCCCCACCACAGAAACTCACAAGACTCAACAAAGAAGGCTGGAGTTAGGTGACCATAGACAGATCAGAAACCACACTTCAAAGACACCCAAGGAATAAAGGAGGAACACAAGCTGGGGAAAGGAATAATGGCAGGAGAGGAACTGCTGGAGGCCGCTGTTTCTGCTTCATCCTACCAGGCCCTGTGCTCGGCACTGAACAATAAACAAGACAGAACTGTAGGCAGAGCAAGCTTCAAGTGCATACGTCCTTGGACAGATGATTGCATGGCGTGTCAAACAGTGGGTGTGGCTGACCTAACTAGAGCAAAGGGGAAAGGATAAGAGGTCAGAAAGGCCAGATCCCACCAGGCCTTCCCAGCCACATCAGCAGTTTGGGGTGATAGAGAATACACAGTGCCAACATTGAAAAGAACAGGCAGAAGGCCCAAACCAGTTCCCCTAGCTCTGGGCGCACCGAACAGAAGGATGATGTGGAATAAGTGATCTGGCCAGATGGCAATGGCTGCTGAGGTTCCAAGAATGGGGTGATGGGTGCCAAGGTGACACAGACCCAAGCACATTCTGAAGCTTTCCAAAAGCAGATGCTGACTCAAGGGAAAGCTGCACTGAGGTGACAGTCCACACCTCTCGTGTCCTGTATTACTCACACACTGACAAACCTCCCTAAAAATACTTATGAGGAGGGGCTGCTGCTTTGGAGAAAGTTCAAAACAGGTATAGATTTAGAAAAGGAAAAATCTCTTGGCAGCGCCCGTAGCTCAGTGGGTAGGGCACCAGGCACATACACCCAAGGCTGACTGGTTCAAATCCAGCCCAGGCCAGCTAAAGCAACAATGACAACTGCAACAGAAAAATAGCCAGGCATTGTGGTTGGTGCCTGTAGTCCCAGCTACTTGGGAGGCTGAGGCAAGAGAATAGCTTAAGTCCAAGAGTTTGAGGTTGCTGTGAGCTGTGACACCAGCAGAACGCTCTATCCAGGGTGACAGCTTGAGACTGTCTCAAAAAAAATAAAGAAAGAAAAGGAGAAATCTGGATCTCAATCCCAGTTCTGTTACTAAGTCCAACATTCTCCTAACCTCATCTTCCATGGTCAGCTACCAGCAGGGAAGACACTTGCCTGACTTCAAAGGGGATGGCCAGGATTGGCAGCTCACAGCCAAGACAGGTGGATCACTTGATCTCAGGAGTTAGAGGTTACTGTGAGCTATGATGCCATAGCACTCTAGCCAGGAAGACAGAGTAACACTCTGTTCCTCTCCCTCCCCCCAAAAAAGATATACATAGATATCTAAGTTAGACTTGATCATAAACAATTAAAGCACTTTTTATAAACAGTAAACACTAAGGACAGAGACTTTCCCAATATTTCCTTAAATTCTTTTTTTTTTTTTTTTTTAAGAGACAGAGTCTCACTTTGTAGACCTCGATAGAGTGCCATGGCATCACAGCTCACAGCAATCTCCAGCTCTTGGGCTTAGGCGATTCTCTTGCCTCAGCCTCCCAAGTAGCTGGAACTACAGGCGCCCGCCACAAGGCTCAGCTATTTTTTTGTTGCAGTTTGGCCGGGGCCAGGTTTGAACCCTCCACCCTCGGTATATGGGGCTGGTGCCCTACTCACTGAGTCACAGGCACCGCCCAATATTTCTTTAAATTCTGATTTCCTCCTATCCTAAACACGCAATACAGTATTCTCTTATGGTACATATATGCTAATGAGGGAAGCAGTCAACAAATAAGCACAGGGCTGGGCGCAGCTCATGCCTGTAATCCTAGCACTTTGGGAGGCCGAGGCAGGTAGACAGCTTGAGCTCACAGGTTCAAGACCAGCCGGAGCAAAAGTGAAACCCTGTTGCTACTAAAAATAGAAAAACTGAGGCAAGAGGATCACTTGAATCCAAGAGTTGTAGATTGTTGTGAGCTATGACACGACAGCATTCTAACCAGGGCAACACCTTGAGACAGTCTCAAAAAAAAAAAAAAAAAGAACATAGTATAAGCCAAAGTGTACTAAGTTTATGGAAGCAGAAGAAGGAAAAGAAAATAATTCTGATTAAGGAAACGGATAACAAAACTCCATGCGAGACATCAACAAGAGCTGAGGCTTCAAAGGACTAAAGGCCATTCCAAAGAGAAGACCATAGCAAAAGCAGAAGTAAAGACAATTCAGTAAGATACGCCTGGGTGTATTTAGCTGTGTAGAAAAAAATAAACAGCCTGGGACCACATTTGGGGGCCAAGAGGATGATTTGCACTGTGCTCAAGCATTTGACCTGTACTCTGGGCAATGAGGAGTCATTCAAGGTTCCCAAAAAGAAGAATGACACAATCAGAACTACACCTAAGGCAGACCACTTTGATGGCAGCATAAAGGGGCAAATTTAGAGGCTACCTTAATTGGTCAAGGAAGCAGTCACAAGAACAGCAAAAATGAAAACGGTAAGAAAGGGCATGTAAAAGTCACAGGCGTACCATCTAACATAGGCAGCAAAACATTTTAGAACTTTTTATTTCCCTTCCAGAGTTACTTCTTGCTATCTCCGGACTCATCCTTTAGGAGAATCTGGTCTTTAACATTAGTCAGAATAACTTTCCCAACCCGCCCCAATTTTAAGATGAGTTTTAAACAATAATTTGCCACATCAACTGAGCAAAATTTACTCTAAAGCTCTAATTCATCTTCATTTCTAAAACAAACTAAAAAATGTGCTATATGGAGCTGCAATCACTATTCTTGTCTTCTACAACCAAAATAATTTAGTCTGAGATAAAATACTTGTACCCTGGGCAGCCACAACATTGAGACAAATTAGAGCCCATACAGGAAAATGCCTCTGATCCCTCAAGAGAAACTGTTTACTAAGGAGAGATAAGAGGAAGGAGAAAACAATCAAGATATATATAGGACTGCAGGGCAAAAGGGTACTGGCAGTCTCATTTCTATTTCCTTTAGTTAAGTACCTCTGAAATCCAACATTCATCCCTAGCCATTTCTAAGCAGCCCCTTTCCAAGTTGACAGCACAAACATGTACTCTTTTCTGCAAGCTTTTCTAGATTCTTCTTAAACAAGGAAACAGCAGGGACTGAGCACTGCTAGCTCCACCACTATATACATGATTTGAATCCATTATTAACTCAAGCCTCATTTTCCTGATTTTCAAGTGCTGAGACTAACCGTTGGGACTCCAGAGCCTGAGGTTCCTTCTACCTCTAAACCTTATTTTTGATGATGCTCTAAGGCCCTTTGCCGTCTCCCAACTTGGTGCCACTTTAACTGGCGCCAAGTATCAACCTGTCTTGCTTCCAAAACTTATTGTACCACCATGTTCAGATTTGAGATATCCAAAAAGGATACAGTCTCCCCAAGAAAGAAAATACTCTGAAATTCTTTGCAAGCTGCTAAGGACTGACATAATACAAAATGTTAGAAGTCCAATACTCCTTTGGACCTTTCTTATAACAAAAATTATAAAAAATAATCCTAAACGGTGACAAATTATTGTATGTCAAAAATGTACAACATTCATTGAAAAGTGAATAAAAACAGACCCTTCCTTTGCTGGGAGCTGCTATTCTTTTCCTCCTGGATGAAAAAGAGGGACAGCAGACAACTGGTTATTCTCACGTCTCACTACCATCTTCTGTTCCACACGGTCACCTAAGTAACACACCCAGCTTATACTGAATATCATCTGCCAACAGGTGAGGACTGAAACACAAAGAGAACAGTTGCTTAACCCTTTAAAGGTCTCGGTGTCCACCTGTGTGTGGTGATTAAATTATCCGGATGGTTGCCAAGGTTATTTTGTTTCTAAGTATTCTCCCATCTGCAAATTTAAGTGAGGACAGCCCTCCCCCAGTAAAGACTGCACTTCATGTTAAAATTTAGACCCCACTATATGCCAGGCATTATGGTGGGAGCGCTGGAAATGCTGCTGTGAACAACAACAACAGCAACAAAGTCTCAATCCAATAACAGGAATATACTACGGAAACAAGACAAGAATTCTAAAAGAACAGGTAAAGCTTCCTGAAAAGACTGGCATCCTGGTTTTGAATTGCCACTAGTAAAGAATACATTGAAAAAAAGCATGCAACCAGGGAGCAAACAATGCAAACTTCAGGGACCTAGCCCCAGAAGCTAGGGACCAGATTAACTTAATAAAGAAGTTTCACAGCACCCGCCACCGCGTCTGGGCCCCTAGCGTCCAAGTAGTCAGACCTGGAGGGTAAAATGGAAAAGCAAAATGGAGGAGGGGTACGGACGAGTACGCTCGGGAGCAAAAACCTCGTGGCTCTCTCCTCATGGCGCCAACCAGCCTTCCTGCTCGGCTCTGCTCTCCCCAGCCCCGGGAAGCATCGTCCTGCCTCGCCAGGCACGCAGCACCAAGCTCTCGCAGGCTCCTCTTGAGGAACCCATGCTGCCAATAAAGTTGGAGGCTGTTACACGGCGGAGGAAACGAGTAGCCACTTCTTAAAGGCAGTTAGGGGAGCAAAGAAAGAACCATCTGGGAGGGCTCCACCCTTCTCCACCTGCAGAAAAGGCGCCGGGTAAAGCCAGGGAGTCCTTTCCCTAGTCTCGCGGTTAAAACAAAGGAAACAGGCTGCTGGGAGGGTCAGAAAGCCATTTGATGACCCCTTTCCGTGGATCCAAGAGGCGCACGCCCGGACACCGGAGACGGTGCCAGTACAACTTTCTCATTGAAGCCGACCGCGTTAGCTCCTATAACCATGAAACACAGGAGCCGCTGCTCTGACCGTTCATTGATGCAGCGCGCCGACGGAGTCTCGGGCTTTTACCCGGAAACCCCTGTAATCCCCAGCCTCTGCGTCCAGCCCCACATGGGGCTCCCCTACCCCGGGACGCCGCCCTCGCAGCCCTCCCGGCCCGGCCCGGCTTCCCGGCTCCCCGGCTCGCTCCGCCCTCGACACCCAGGCTGCGCCGCGAGGCGAGCTCGTCTGTGCAAGGCCGGGGGAAAGGGGTGCATCAGGCGCCCGTGGGGGATCGTGCTTGGAGCCCTCGGCCCCCGCACTGGACTCGGAAAACAATAACCATCTGCTTTCCCTGCCCCTCCCCCACAGGACCCCGGCCACGAGTTGCAGCTGGGGGAAAAAAGCGACCGAGAGCGCGCCAGCCCTGCGACCCTGGCCGGGTGCCCCCGGAACCTAGACGACCCGAGTCTCGGCCCGCCCCTCACCCCGAAACCCTGAGCCCGCGCGGGGCACACTCGGCGCTGGCTCACGGCCGGGAGCTCAGGCGCGCGGGCCACGCGGTGGCTGCAGCAACTGACACGGCCCGCAGCCGACAGCCACATGCGCCGCCCGCCGGCCCGGGCCGGGAGGGGACGGCGGCCCCGCAGTACCTTGCCGCTGGCCGTGCCCCCGCTGACGCCGATCAGGAAGGGCTCGCCGCCGTTGGGCTGCTGGTGGTTCTGCAGGGTCTGCTCGCTGTCCCCGGCCATGGCTCGCGTCGCCCCTCCTCCCGCTGCTTGTGCGAACCGGCGCACGCTCCCCGCCCGCGCCCGAGCCCGCGTCGGGCTCCCTCCGCTTCCCGCAGCCGCGGCTGGGCGCTGCCGGGGCCGAGGCTGCCGCCGCTCGCCGGCGAGCCGCTCGGAGCCTGGGGGCAGAGCTGGGTTCCCCAGAGGAGCCGAGAGCCTGCCTCTGCCCGCAGCGGCCGGCCCGGTTTACATCCCAGGCAGAGGTCAGCGTGATGCTGCTGCTCCAATCCGGGCGGGCAGCGCGCTGCTATTCGCCGAGGCGAGGCGGCAAGGCGTCTGTCCCCAGCCTCCGCCCCTCCCGGCCCCGCCCGAGGTCTCTGGGAAAGGTGTGAGCCCGACCCTCCCTCCCTCCCACCCGCCGGATTAACCCTTTCTCGGCGCTCCCTTAGTAGACCAGGGAGCAAGGAACAAGCTGTTCTGTTTGGTGTACTATTTCAAAAAGAAAAAAAAGCCGAAGGGATTAGTAGGCAGATTAAATAATGGATGGAATGACCCAGGTTTGAAGAGCAAAATTTGAACACCCTTGGAAGATTACAATGGACAGAGAGTTAATGTCATTTACCTATTATCCAGGCTAAAAAACTTGTGTTTCCAGAGAATGAGATTTTCCTCCCTCCTGTTTGCCAAAATAATATGTCAGCCGCTGGCTTTAGATATTTCCGCTCTTGGAAACCCCCAAGTGCCATTCTCTTTAGCAGGCCTGACCTCGTGCAACTCCCCAAAGAAAGGTGACTTGAGAGGCAGGTACTCTTACATAAAAAAATTAGTGCTCTTCCAGACCACAGCATCTCAAATCCCGTACACAGGTTCCTGTAGAGTTAGGGGTTTGTGGAAACATTCAGATAACACTCAAACACCATTATGGTGGCTGACCTTTGAAGCCAGACTGCTATATTCACTTTCAGGTCCCTGAGCAACTTCCTTACTCTCCCTGGGTCTCCGTGTTCTCATCTGTTAAATGGAAATAATAATGGCAACTACATCCAAAGATTTTTGTGAGGCTTAAATGAATTATTATGTGTAAAATTCTCAGAACAGTGTCTAGCACAGTCTATGCCCTATATTAATGTTTGAAGAAAAAAAGGACTGTAAGGAGTTGAAACTGGAAAGGGAAGTTTTGCTGGGGCACACCTGACAAGGATGGGACTAGACTAGTAGCTTCCAGTCTCTGACAGCTAATGGAGCCTCAAATCTAAAACAGAACTTATGTCAATAGCATTCACTAACTTACCTAAATTGTAAATTACTTTGAAAGATAAGTTACTAACAAAAATTAAGGGTATCAGAAAACACATTCTTTTTTTGTTGAGACAGAGTCTTACTATGTCACCCTGGGTAGAGTGCTGTGGCATCACAGCTCACAGAAACCTCAAACTCTTGGGCTCAAGCCATTCTCCTGCCTCAGCCTCCCAAGTAGCTGAGACTACAGGCGCCCGCCACAACACTTGGCTATTTTTTTATTGCAGCTGCCATTTTTTTGTTTAGCTGGCCTGGGCTGGGTTCGAACCCGCCAGCCTTGATATATGTGGCCTGCACCCTACTCACTGAGCTATGAGCTCACAGTATTTATTTCCCTTTGATTTGTTAGTTTTGATTGGCTTGCTCCAAACTAGTTTATATATTTCTTGCTCTTTTTCTTTTTTAATTACTGTATCCTCAGCACCTAGAACAATTTTGGACACATAATAGGACCTCAATAAATGAAGAGACACCATGTCTCATCTCTACATTCCCCAGGCTGACTAAGCAGAATGACAGGCAAGTAGAAAGAATTCAATACATGGTTATTGAGGGAATGAATGAACAAATGAATGAATTTGGAAGAGGTATAAAGGCACTGACAAGTAAACTTTATTTCCACCACTTTGGAAGGAAAGGCAGGGTGCCTTTGATAGTATTTATGTGATTACTACTCTTGCCTTTGAATGTTTTGTTTTCCTGACATTTCAGAGTAACTGTCCACATCAAGCCTAATTCATCTATTACCAACTCACCACGCTTCTCTACACCTTGTATAACAATAATGACATTTGGGGTGGTGCCTATGGCTCAGTGAGTAGGGTGCCGGCCCCATATACAGGGTGGTGGGTTCAAACCGGCCTCTGACCAAACTGCAACAAAAAATAGCCAGGCATTGTGGCAGGCACCTGTAGTCCCACCTACTTGGGAGGCTGAGGCAAGAGAATCATCTAAGCCCAAGAGCGAGAGGTTGCTGTGAACTATGATGTTACAGCATTCTACCGAGGGTGACAGAGTAAGACTCTGTTTCTTAAAAAAAAAAAAAAAAAAAAAACAATAATGACATTTGGCCTCTGTGCATGAGTTAATACGTAGTATACATGAAAGAACTTTGAAAAAAAATCAAAAGCATTCTATATAAAGGTAAGGCCTAATTAGCACAGGACAGCCAGCTACACTCTGCATTCCCTGTCTTCCTTTCCCTTCCCTATCCCTAGGGCTGGCTTGCCTCCATATAAGGAAGTTACCCATGTCCAGTTAAATTATGAAGAGTACTCTTAGGGCGCACTTATGGCTCAGTGAGTAGGGTGCCAGCTGCATATACCAAGAGTGGCAGGTTCAAACCCGGCCCCAGCCAAACTGCAACAAAAAAATAGCTAGGCATTGTGGTAGGCACCTGTAATCCCAGCTACTGGGGAAGCTGAGGCAAGAGAATAGCCCAAGAGCTGGAGATTGCTGTGAGCTGTGACACCACAGCACTCCACCGAGGGTGACAAAATAAGACTCTGTCTCTTAAAAAAAAGTATTCTCAACATCAGTGACCTCAACAAGGACTTTCGTGTCTCTGATTCCTCCAAAGCAAGGCAAGCTGTCTGTGCTATTCCCTGTGCTGTGTCATCCTCTCTTGGGAGCCTGATCACCAAATCCCATAGCTAGGGAATGTTCAAATCACATTTCAGCCTGCTGTAGCAATTGTACCACACATTCTAAATTAAGTGATTTCAAGCTGTCCTCCTTCCCCTCCTATTAAGAAAAAAAATCAAATACTTTTAATAAAATTCAGAATTAGAGCAGAGTCAAGGAAATACATTTTCTCAAAATCTATGATAATTTTTTCTTCTTGATACAGAATCCAGTCTGATCAAGTGCTGGCCTAGTTAATATTTGGGGATGAAGTCAGCATGAGTATGCAACTGCAGCTGTAGCCAAAGAACAATAAGAGACATTGCTGGGGACAGTCCTTTGTTTGCCTGCCTTCTCCCTCCTTAAGTAGCCATCATTCTAAACTAGAGTAGGAACATTACATTTTGCATCCAATTGAAACATTCTACCTCTGGGTGCCACTTACAAAGTAATCAACTCTCTATATGCTTTTCTCACTCCCCAAAACAGGAAAATAGATGGTATCACACTTCGCCATTCAAAGCATTTCAGTTGTCTGTATTGCCTTTTTCTAACTGCTTTCTGCCTTTTATCAATCGGCCACTGCTTTGACAGATCTTAAGTACTGTTCTGAGAGAGATGACTAGATGATGCTAAAGCTACTTTAACATCTAGCTCTGTGACCTTAATGAATCATTCTCAGACACTGTTAGGCAACACAGACCAGCAGCAGCAGCAGCAGCAGCATCTGGGAATGTAAGTGATTGGGCCCCACCCAGGACTAGACAATCAGAAACTCTGTGTGTGAAGCTCAGCAATCTGTGTTTGATAAGCTTTCCACCTGATTCTAGCACCCACCAAAGTTTGGGAACCACTGATGTGGTGCAAAGGAGATGAATAAGGTCTAGTTAGGAAACCAAGGGGGGAAGGGTTGTTTGCTTCTTTGTTTTGTGTTTGTTTGGTTTTTTTCTTTTTTTCTTTTTTGAGACTATGTTGCCCTCCGTAGAGTGTGGAGGCGGCACAGCGCACAGCAACCTCCAGCTCTTGGGTTTAGGTAATTCTCTTGACTCTGCTTCCCAAGTAGCTGGGACCACAGGCACCCACCACAATGCCGGGCTATTTTTTGTTGTTGTTGTTGTTGCAGTTGTTATTGTTGTTCAGCTGGCCCATGCTGGGTTCGAGCTCATCAGCCTTGGTGCATGTGGCCAGCACCATAACCATTGTGTTACGGGAGCAGAGCCTTCTTATGGGTTTTTTGTTGTTTTTTTTCTATAGACTGAGTCTCACTTTGTCACCCTCAGTAGAGTGCCATGGCATCATAGATCACTGCAACCTCCAGCTCTTGGGCTTAGGTCAGACATGTAGGATATGTTTATTTCTAAATATTACCCTACATTAACTTAATAATTACAAGAGCAAGTTTATACCCACAGCAAAGCTGCTGTTCGTTCGTGTCTCTGGTCACACAACAAAGCATCCTCAAACTTTTTAAACAGGGGGCCAGTTCACTGTCCCTCAGACTGTTGGAGGGTCGGACTATAGTTTAAAACAAAAAAAAACTATGAACAAATTCCTATGCACACTGTACATATCTTATTTTGAAGTAAAACAAAACAGGAACAAATACAATCACACTGCCTCATGTGGCTTGGGGGCCGCAGTTTGAGGACCCCTGGAGGTGATTCTCTTGCCTTAGCCTCCCAAGTAGCTGCAACTACAGGTACCTACCACAACGCCTGGCTATCCTTTTGTTGCAGTTTGGCTGGGACCAGTTTGAACCTGCCACCCTTAGTATATGGGGCCGGTGTCCTTCTCACTAAGCCACAAGCACCGCCCAAGCCTTCTTTGTTTTTGTTTTTTTTGAAACAGAGACTCACTCTGTTGCTCTGAGTAAAGTGCCCATCACAGCAACCTCAAACTCAAGCTCAGATGATCCTCTTGCCTCAGCCTCCCATGTAGTTGAGATTACAAGCATGCACTACCTACCACAGCCGGCTAATTTTTCTATTTTTAGTAGAGATGGAGTCTCTGTTCACAGAACTTTCTTATTCAGGCTGGAAATCCATCCACCTTGGCCTCCCAGGGTGCTAGGATTACAAGTGTGAGCCACACACCCCCAGCCAGAAAAGGAGGTTTATAACTTTGTTACTAACTTTGTAACCCTTGACAAGTTACTTAATTTCTTTAAACCTGGGTTTTTAAACTGTTGATATACCTGGCCAGTAAATAAGTTGTGAAAATGGGGCGGCACCTTGGCTCAAAGGAGTGGGGCACTGGCCCCATGTGCCAGAGGTGGTGGGTTCAAACCCAAAACTGGCCAAAAACTGCAAAAAAAAAAAAAAAAAAAGTTGTGAAAATAATAATATATATGTTAGGACATACAACATTTTTTTTTTTTTTGAGACAGAGTCTCAAGCTGTCACCCTGGGTAGAGTACAGTAGCCTCACAGTCACAGCTCACAGCAACCTCAAACTCTTGGGCTTAAGCAATTCTCTTGCCTCAGCCTCCCAAGTAGCTGGGACTACAGGCACCCGCCACAACGCCCAGCTATTTTGTTGTTATTGTTGTTGCAGTTGTCATTGTTCAGCAGGCCTGGGCTGAGTTCAAACCTATCTGACTCAGTGTATGTGGACAGCACCCAAACCACTGAGCTATGGATGCTGAGCCAGTGCATAGAACTTATTAAAACCATTTCCTTTCCCCTCCTATTTCTGTCACAGCAATCTGACTTATCACAGAAGTCTATCATTTTAGGGATCAAGATTCCTAATCCCTAAGTGCACTTTCAAATAAAAATTAAAGGATAATATCTACAATGGGCAAATCTATAGGGTCAGAAGTAGATTAATGGTTGCCTACAGCTAGTGAGGTTATCAGGGAGAACTGTGAGTAGCTGCTTAAGGGTCCAGGATTTCTTTTGGGGCAAGGGAAATGGTCTAAAATAGACTTTTTGGGGAGGAGGGGGGCGTAGCTCAGTGGTCAGAGCTCCAGCCCCATGTAGCAGGGATAGTGGGTTCAAACCCAGCTTGGGTCTACTAAATAAAAATAAAATAAAATAAATAAATAAATTTAAAAAAGAAAAACTGAGGCCTGAGTTAGAGGTTGCTGTGAGCTATGCCACCACAGCACTCTACCCAGGGGCACAGTTTGAGACTTTGTCTACAAAAAAAAAAGAAGAAAAGAAAAGAGGGCAGCGTCTGTGGCTCAACAGAGTAAGGCACCGGCCCCATATGCTGAAGGTAATGGGTTCAAACCCAGCCCCGGCAAAAAACAAAAAAGAAAAATAGACTATTATGGTGGTTGTATAACTTTGAATATAGTAAAAACCACTGAATTGTACAATTTAAATTAGCAAACTGAATGATATGTGAATTATATCTCAATAAAGCTGTTTTAAAAATAAGTGTGTCTCGGTGCCTGTGGCTCTTGTGGCCAAGGTGCCAGCCCCATACACCTGAGCTGGCAGGTTCGAATCCAGCCCAGGCTGCCAAACAACAATGATGGCTGCAACCAAAAAATAGCCAGGCATTGTGGCGGGCACCTGTAGTCCCAGCTACTTAGGAGGTGGAGGCAGGAGAATTGCTTGAGCCCAGGAGTTGGAGGTTGCTGTGAGCTGTGATGCCATGGCACTCTACCCAGGGGGACAGTTTGAAGCTCTGTCTCAAAAAAAAATAAAAATAATAATAAAAATAAAAATAAGTGTAAACCAAGAAGCTAAGAGAAGAAAGTTTTAGGAATTATGAACATAAATGGGCAAAACCATAGAGGAATGACTGAGAATTAAAAAGAAGGTCAGGCTTGACACCTATAGCTCAGCAGCTAGGGCGCCAGCCACATACAGAGCTGGCGGGTTCAAATCCAGCCCGGGCCTGCCAAACAACAATGAGCCCTGGAACCAACAAATAGCCAGGCATTGCCGTGGGTGCCTGTAGTCCCAGTTACTTAAGAGCCTGAGGCAAGAGAATCATTGTTTAAGCCCAAGAGTTCAAGGTTGCTGTGAGCTATGATGCCGCAACACTCTACCCAGGGAGACATAGTGAGACTCTGTCTCAAAAATTAATTAATTAATTTAATTAAAAAATTAAAAAAGGGTCAGAGAACTCTGTAAACTATAAAACATTATGCCAGGGACAGTGCCTGTGGCTCAGTGGGTAGGGCGCCAGGCCCACATACTGAGAGTGGCGGGTTCAAACCCAGCCCTGCCCAAACTGCAACAAAAAAATAGCCGGGTGTTGTGGTGGGCGCCTGTAGTCCCAGCTACTCGGGAGGCTGAGGCAAGAGAATCTCCCGAGCCAGGAGTTGGAGGTTGCTGTGAGCTGTGTGATGCCATGGCACTCTACCGAGGGTGATAAAGTAAGACTGTGTCTCTACAAAAAAACAAAAAAATTATGCTAATGTAAGTTATTAATTTTGTTGAATTCAACATATACCTTCCCTCAAAAAAGATAATAGTCTTTTAAGGGCCCTTAAATTTTAGTTGACCAAACTTCAGAAATGCCATATGCTCTAGGAATTCTTCCCAGACATTGAAAAAGTTAACATACAGATTTTAGTTCTGTAGAGATTATTTTATTTTCTGTCCTCTCTCCATAGCAGGATGTACTTTTTTTTTTTTGACTCAGCATCTTACTCTGGTGTCCAGATTACAGTGCTGTGGCCTCAGGTTAGCTCACAACAACCTCAAACTCCTGGGCTCAAGTGATCCTCCTGCCTCAGCCTCCCAAGTCATGGAAGTACAGGCATGTGCCAGCACAATGCCCAGCTACTTTTTCTGTTTTTAGTAAGAGGGGGTTCCATCTTGCTCAGGCCAGTCTCAAACTCCTGAGTTCAAGGGATCCTCCCACCTCTGCTTCCTAGAGTGCTGGGACTACAGGCATAGGCTACCACGCCCCACCCAGGATACCCTTCCTAATGTGATTCTATAAAAACAGGTTAAGGTAAAATCAAGCTCAGTTGTCTTGCCCAACCAGCTAAGAGAAGACAAGAGCAGGCCCCAGACCCATGTTTTGTTCACTATGCTCTAAGCTGTTTATCTTCATCCTGTCACCATGTCTTAGGCTAGACTCACATCTGACTCTGCTTCTCTTCCTATCCCCAGACTATCTTTGCCATTCCACTTGTTTGCAATGACTTCTTCACATTCCCAGTTAGATCCTGGGTTACTCTCTCTGCAAATAATCTGTTTCTCCTTCTTCCTTTCTCCTGAGGCTAATGCTCTTTCCATCACACTGTAATGGATGCATTATAGTTGATGACACGGGGCTGGGATTAGGGTGAGCAAGTGGGATACCCAGGGTGCAAAGAGTGAGGAGGCACTTATCCTCAGATTGAGCAAGTGCAGAGCAGGCCTTAAAAAGGATCATCTACTTCATTGTTATATTTTTTTGTCAACAAGAGGAGAAGCAGAGGATGGTACAACTGATGACATCAATATCAGAGGAGTAGTTACATTTACTCTGGTAGCTTGTATGTGAACTGATGACCAAGGATGGCAGGTTTGTGCTAGAGATGATAGGCTAAGGTGCCAATTGGTATTGGAGGCCAAATGAGATTAGCAGCATTCATAGATTAATTTTTGCTCAGTGTTCATGATATGTTGCTAAACAGTCATTTTGGCATCTTGAAGCAAACTCTACCCAGGTCATTAGGAGGGAAGATTAGTTCAGTTCTGCTTCCTAATGAAATTATAGCTGTCCCTGGTGACAAAGAGGCCTAAGGCTTCAAGTGATGGAAAAAACATTTAAGAAACATTTTTAGTCGGCTTGGCGCCTGTGGCTCAAGCGGCTGAGGTGCCAGCCACATACACCTGAGCTGGTGGGTTCGAATCCGGCCCAGGCCCACCAAACAACAATGACAGCTGCAACCAAAAAATGACCAGGCACTGTAGTGGACCCTGTGGTCCCATCTAGTTGGGAGGTGGAGGCGGGAGAATCACTTGAGCCCAGGAGTTTGAGGTTGCTGTGAGCTGTGATGTAATAGCACTCTACCCAGGGCGACAGCTTGAGGCTCTTTCTCAAAAAAAAAGAAAAAGAAAAAAAGAAATATTTTTAGTCACAGACACTTTGAGAAACTAACAATAGCAACGGACTCCCTAGGAAAACATGTACACATGCACAAATGAGTAGAATTGTGAGTGCAATTTAAAAGAGCCCTCAAGAAGCCCATTCATAAGGTTAGAGGCAATTAAATCAGGTCGAGGTCCAATATCACCGGCTCATTAACCAAGAATCTAACTATTATTCTTCACCGCCCTCCATAGCACCAATGATGGGTAAGATTCCCAAAGCGGGGACAACCTAAGACAGGATATGGAGAGGCTGCATG